>LKEB01000099.1:0-45093 GCA_003795295.1 Cytospora leucostoma
GTACAGACAGACAGACATGCATAAACTCGATGGTTGCGACACCATCACGGTCCCTGGATCTTTTTTTATTCCTCTGGGCAATCTTTGTCTATCGTCGCTCGGTCAGTATATTCGGTATCGGACGCGGGCGATCAATGAGGCTCGGCCCCAGAGGTGGGATTGGGGAGATCTGGAAAATCCACTTTTGATAGTCGCTACTACACTACACTACAGTACATCAACGATACAACACAGATATCTCCAGCGTGCTGCGTGGCTGCGTGGGTCCACCACCTCTCCTCGTTATCTCCAGGGGCGGCTGTGCGGCTCTCGGAATTTTACTTTCGTGTATAATGTGATAGAGATGTTTCTGGCTCCTAGCTCGTAGATAGATCTGCAGCCCTTACATGTGTGTGCCGGCCTGCTGCAGATCTGGAACCCCCCAGGACGAGTGAGGTCCGGTTTTGCGCACGCCGCGGCTGTTCCAGGTCCAGGTCTTCGGCACCGACTGATATATCACCTCGCGGATATCCTCGGAGGAGGGTGGACGCGGCGGATTGGGTATAGGTCTCCGTGGGCTTGTTGCCTGCCCCGTTGGCGTAGTTACGAGGAAGGCAGGAGGGCAGGCGAGAGGTCTCTTGATTCGGACAAGACCAAGCCATACTTCCAAGAATGTCGAGGCCTTGTCCCAGCTTTTTTTTTTTCTCGATCCGATGACCTGCAACGCCTCTGGCACCCCCCTCCCCCCTCCCCCCACACACACAAGAGCTCACATCGTAGCTACCAGTCAGACGCCACGCGGATGCACCAGGTTATAGCCATCGCATGAGGCGCCTGTCATATGAGTTCGCAGGGTCCGCAGATCGTTGGGATCTTCAGCTTGTCTGGACTGTACGCACGTAACACCCGCTTCAGCTGCCTGCCACCACCGCCGCCATTGTCTTTCTCCCGAGGCACCATTCTTGAAGAACCTTGACCATCCGGGCAGCTGGTATCTCCGCGTGAGACAGGAGGCTCACATTGCCCTGGATAGAGGTTGGTCTTGCATGCGCGTGCATAAAAAACCTTTCCATACCCCCAGCCCCCTTGCCCCTTCTAAGGCGGCTTCCTGCGCCCACGCAGACGTACACACAGCAAAGCTGCTCCTCCGGTCAACGTTCGTAGGGCTCAATTGGACGAGCACAGTTTGCAGAGCCCCTGGATTAATGTCCATCCCGCGCCCTTCTGCATGCATGCATGACATCACAGGTCGCGCCTTGACCTCGCGGCGCATCGATTGGTGGTCGTGGCCCTGCAGATGATCCAGATGATCTGAGATTTCTCTGCGTGGGATTGCCGAGGATAACCACATCTATGCCGTGCCCCTTTGCTCCAAACCCCAAGCCTACAAGCTTATTGAGCCGATGGGCGCTCGTAAAATTGCTTGCTGGGCAGTGCTCAGTGTAGCACGAGCTGGGAAGGCCCGGCCTGTTTATGGTCCGAGTTTGGCGGAGCTGAGGAGCTTTTGCGCAGATAGGTTGCTTTGCGGTGTGCCTGATATATATTACGAGGGGAGTCCGGACTATCAACGCCCATGACAAGCAGAAGGGACCGCCAGGTATTTCGTGCATGGTTAAGGGACCCCCACGGGAGGTCTGAGCTTGACCTCGGATGCGGTTGAGGTGACGCAGAAGTAGAGACGACCAAGCGATTCGACGTGTCGACTCTCTCACTCCGCTGCCTTCTTCTTAATGCCAACCACTACTAGGTTCCGCGGGCTCTCCTTGTAATCAAAGACAGGCTCGACCCAGCAGTCCTGCACAACGTCATCATGCTCCTTGAGGAACAACCACCGGTCCGTCACTATGAGCGACTCGACGACGGTGGCGCTGAACGCCATCAGAGTCCAGATCGCGCTGAGCTCCCTCTTCCGGGGCCCATACGCCCTCTCGTACTCAGCGATCTCCTCGTCGGTGATGCCTGCCATCTTCTCCTCGATGACCTTGCTGTACTGGCTGAAGTCCCGGTTTGTGGTCAGCTTCTTGACGGCACCACGGACGTAAGCGTTGAACGACTTGAAGCAGCTCTTGCCTAGGGAACCCATGACCACCGGGTTGGTGGACACGTTGAAGGGGCTGTCCCTGCTGACTTTTGCTCCGCCCTCCTCCTGGCCGTCACCACTCGGGGCCGCCTCGTCGTGGTAGACCTTGGAGATGACGCCCCTGTCAAGGAATATCTTCTGCAGCACTGCGCGGTAGAAGTGGCGCGTGAAGAACCCGTCAGATTCCACCTCGGTCCAGTTCTGCGGTGCTTGACAGGCCATCATCCGGGCTGTGATGTTGAAACGGATGCCACGGTCGTTGTAATTGGACACCCGTTCGCTCATCGGAAACCCCTGCGGGTCGTACTTTTGTGACTCCCGCACGAGCCGCCCGTTGATGGCTTGCAGACTGGGCCGCATGTAGGGGAGCTTGTACGTGGGAGGGCCGAGTTTCTCAGTGAGAAGGTTGTAGCAGCAACCCACGATGGCGATTGCCTTGATGCTTGGGTTCATGATCATGGACCTAATCCCAAAATGCGAGAGGTTTCCGCAGGAATGAATCGATATTGCCATCAGAGACAGCTCCTTCCGCTTCTCCTCCGGTACGTCCGCATCGTGGATCTTGTTGAGCACATTGGACAGGTCTCCCGTTTCCAGCCGCCCGGTGATGTACTTGATGCAGCCCTTGCCCTCCTCAGGCCGATAGATGGCCTCCAGCTCTCTCCTTGGCCTGAGCTCCGTCGCCTTGATCTGCTCGGCTGTGGGCATCTCCACAGCTCGTCTCTGGGCCTTCTCATTCAGCTCCTCGGCGCGCTTCTGATTGTCCAGTACGCCCTGGTACACCTTCTTATTCCTTACCACCTTCTCCTGCGTTGCGATGCCCGCCAGGACATCCAGCTCCCTGGCGCCCGCCTGGTTGATCTCCTTACTCTCAACCGCCACGATGTTCTTGGAGTAGGGTGCACTGGCCAAGGTCCGACCAAGATAGTTTTGCCCGCTGCCGAAATCAACGAAATGCGTCGTGTCCGTACCAGTCATCTGCGTGATGTCTGCGGCCAGCCGGTCTACATAGTCCGCAAAGTTCGTGACCTCGTGTACTTTCTTGACATTCATCCCCACGGCTATCGGCCGCGGTATGACGGGCAGCCTTGGTTTGACTGGTGTGAAGGACCGCGAGAGAGTGTGGCGCCGTACATCCTTGACATACTTGCGCAGAGACTCTGGAGGGTCCGGCCGGGCACGCTCCGAGGCCGGGGCATCTGGGTCATCCCTCAGTAGGAAGTCAAGGAGCACCATAGGCTCGCAGTCCATGAGAAATTTCTGCCAATCTGGTTCGAGGATCCATTGGAACAGGCCAGGCTCGTTGGTGAAGAAATCGAGGATATGAACTCCACCACATAGTATCTGGAATATGTCGGTGGTTGCTGCAAAATTCAATATAGAGTCCACATATTCCTCTGTAGATCCGAACTCATCAGAGATCGGTAGCGGCTTGCTCGGCGGCATCTTGCGCTTTATTTCGAAAATATTGGCTCGCAAGTGTGAATATCTTAAGAAGAGGAGACTTTAAGGCTACTTAAGTCTATTTTCAGTATCCTCGTTGAAATTCGATGATATATGAGGGTTAGGGTCATTACCCTAACCCTTGTGATTCCAGATTTCGAGCGGCTCCGGGCCGGCAAGTGATGACCGCGGCGAGAAGTGCCGTCCAACATCTCGGAACCGGCGCATTTCAACTTGGTTGTTTGGTTGTTCAATGATCCCATTTGCCCAGTAGTCCTGAGCCGAAATCAGTCAAGATGGTAAGACCCTCTTCCGGGTGATCCCCAGCCGAGCAGAAGCTAACATTCACCCAGGTCTTCATTCTCGGCATCAACTTCGGCGAGAAAAAGCTCGTCAAGGTACTTACAAGCCGCCCATCCGCACTCCCTTGAACACGACACGATTGCTTCTGTGCCCCCGAGATATGGTTAACACGATACCCTAGAAAGCACTGGAGTCCTTCTACTCCCTGGGACCCCAGACGTCGCAGCGCATAATGGCCAAGTACTCGATATTCCCCCGCCAGAGGCTAGAGACCCTGTCGCCGAAGACGGTGCTCGCGCTCACGGCAGAGCTGTCGACCATGACGATCGAGAACGACGCGAGGAAGATACTACACGAGAACCTCAGGCGGTTGAAGGACATGGGTGCATACAGGGGTAGGAGACATGCTATGGGTCTGCCCGTGCGTGGCCAGCGGGCGAGGAACCAGAACCAGACGGCGGCGAAGTTGAACAGGGTGGAGAGGCGTGGTTGATCGGCTGCATACGTGTAGCTGGCGTTGAAGAGGGCATGGAACAAAGTGCTGAATGGGGTCGTTTTCGGCGGCTCTGGGCCATGTTGAAGGTTGAGGACTTTACAGGGTCGCGATGGAGTCTCATCTTACATGACATTTGATGGCTATGTACAAACTACTGTACCATACAGGAAGTGCACAAGAAACTTTCCTAAACCTACTGCCGTTTTGCGGGCGAGCTTTCCCGTCAGGGTCAAGATGCGATCATGTCTGATATAAGGGCTCACTCCCTCAAGGGCGGCAGATCATCCTCCAGGACGGGATAGCCTTTGGCCTGCAGTTCGAGGGCAACGGCATCAACATCCTTCCATACGCGCAGCACGTTCCCACCGACAATCTTAGCAGCGTCCTCATCGCTCACCCCCTGTCTCAGCAGCTCGGCCACGAGGTCCGGGTACTTGGACACGTCCTCCAAGCCCTCGGGGGTGTTGGGAATACCGTCAAAATCGCTGCCGAGACCAACGTGGTCAAAACCAATCTTGTTGCCGATGTAGAGAACGTGCTTCACAACGTGAGCGAGCGTGGAGTTGGCCGGGTAGAAGTCAGGCAGGCCGTTCTCGTTATTGCCCTCGACGCACGATACAAAGTCCGGCGAGAAGTTGACCAGGACGACGCTGTTGCGCTGCTTGACCAGCTCGAGGACGTGATCGTGGACGTTCCTGGGATGCGGGCAGACACTGTAGGCCGACGAATGGCTGTAGATGATGGGGGCCTTGCTGCCCTCCCAGCCGTCCTTGGCACCCCCGAGGACGTGCAGCTGTGTCTCGACGCTGGTGTGGCTGAGGTCGACGATCAAGCCTATGCGATTCATCTCATGGACCAGAAGCTTGCCGTCCTCAGAAAGGCCGCCCCAGTAAGAGGGTGCCTTGCGCGTGGGGTGAGACCAGATGGCAGAGTCGGCAAACTTGTTCGGGCAGTTGTGAGTGAGGGTGACGTAGCGCGCCCCAAGTTCGTAGAACCGCCGGAGGTTCGCAACCGAGTTACCAATCTGGTGAAGTCCCTCGACGCCGATGGGAGAGATGAGCTGGCCCTTCTTGAAAGCGGCCAGGGCAGTGCTGCTGTTGACCTTTGGGGAGAAGTGAGTAGGGTACTTCTCCTGTAACCTCGTCACGAGGTCGATCTGTTGAATCGTAGCCTGGACGATGGGAGCGTATATCTCATCACTGAAATCGGTATTGCTACCAGGGCACAACCAAAAAACGCTCCAGAAAGCACCTCCATTCAAGCCATCCCGGAGTCGGACCAAGTCAACGTGACCAGGTGACTTGCCGGTCTCGAAGGGGACTTGGAAGGTCTCATCGTTGATGTGGTTGTTATAGATTTCACGTATCAGGATGGGTAGGTCGTTGTGTCCGTCTATCAAGGGAGTAGAAGTGAGTATCTCCTTCACTCGTTCCTCGACGGTGAGGATGCCTGGTGACAACCTGTTTCTGACGGCATGGACGCATGCATGGGGCAGTCTGACCAGAGTGCCGACAAGGACGACAAACAGCAAGAAGAATGGCAAGAATCTAGATCGTATATTGTTGGTGCCTGTGCTCGAGGAAGGCCGAGCATCATCTCGCTTGTCTAGGCCCTCCTCGTAGGGCTGGCCCTTCTCGTGGGGATACATAACGGTGGCTACTATGTATGGGTATGTATGTAGGGGATCCCGGGCGGGGCCGCGTATTCCGCCTATTCCGGGGTGATTTGAGGGGGGTATCAGGCGGAAGAAGTCGTCGTCAATGGAAGGTGGACGGAAAGACGGATGCACGCAGACCGAGAAGTCCTCGTCGTATTGGATGTTTGGTTGATCTCAGGCGGCAATCCCAATAACATCTCCAAGTCAGTCATCCCAAGTCGATTTGATAAGCTATATGGCGTGCGAGCTGCTTGGGTTGGCTCGGCTGTACCTGCCGGCGCGTAATGGAGCGTGGCGCCGTCATCTGCCGTTATCCGGCGGATCCGCTTATCTACCGTACTTCGTACTCCTTTTACAACAGGAGCCTACAATGATAATGGCAAATACCTACCTACCTCACTGACTTTAGTGGCTTGTCTTTGTCCTTCAGATACGCTGATCGTTGAGATCCATGTTCGGGTAGGAAAGTCTACACAATCAGGACAATGACGACAAAAGAACGCCAAAGAATAAACTTTAGGCGGCTCGCCGTTTCTGTCGCAGGCTCGAAATTGCTATTGGACACCCTGACACTGTACGGCATCGGGTGCAGCAGGGCACAACACAACAAGAGTAGACGTCACAATAGGGAAGGAAGGGGGAAAAGAAAAACGTGACGAACATGGCGCACCCTGTTTCAAGTTTCATTTGTGGCCGTATTTAAAGAGGCTGCTGAAACTATAGTCAGGGGTAGGCTGGGTACGGCTGAGTACCTAGTCAACTCCTGCCTCGTGGGCCTCTAGACACCCCCCGACTAGGGCCCCAGTGCCCCAGCTGCCCCGAGACCTCTCCCGCGAGCCAATAGAGCTTAGTGGGCCCCAACTATCCCGTAGTGGCCGACGCCGTTGGAAAATCGGCTTCGCAAACTGTCTTGCGAAACGGGTTCCTATCCCCAAGCTTGGTTCTTAGGACGGTTTTCCAGAAACAGAACACACTTCTAACCTGCTGCTAGCTACCAGCTACCTGTTACCTGCTCCTGCTGCCCCCTATCACTGCGCATGGTCTCTCCTGCCCCTCCTTTCTTCTAGATTTTGTTCCGTCATTATTCCACGAGAGCCTCGTTTGCCTGCCACTTCGCATTTGTTTCGTTTTTCCTCAGTAGTCGTGTTTCACCAACCACCACAGCACCAGAGACGAGCGCCCCGACCAAGCCAACCAACCGGCCAGTCACTTATCCACAATCCACAATCCACAATCCTACGACCCAACTCCTCCTACCTGCTCAGCCTCACATCTGTGCGCCCCTGGCCTATTTCGGCTGTAGACCTTGTGTTTGGTCAAAACGTCAATTCCCCTTAGGGACCGACATACGAGGACGTCAATGTATCTACGAAGCCCTTAGTTGCGACCAACCGCGAACTTCGAAAGGGAACCTGTCTCAGGTTCCATCATAATCATACAAGATGCCGAGTTTCCAGGATAGCTTCTGGACGGGCGACTACGCCGCAGGTAGGCTTCCGGTCCTCAGGGACCACCGTGCTTGAGCTGATGCGCGCTGACACGCTTCAAGGCCTTGGGGTCCTGTTTAGCAAGTTGCAGCAAGGCGTCGTAGAAGACAGACAGGTTCTCACCGTTGCGCGCATGCGCGCCGAGGCCGAAGAGGTCTACGGTCAGCGCCTGGCCGACATCGCCCCAGCCGTTGACAAAGTTCAGGGCGGCTTCAACAAAGACGATGGAGCCAGCGTTCGAAAAGTATGTGACTTTCCCTGCACCACCGTCCTCCGGTGAGGCCCCTAGGCCCTTACTGACTTCAGACCTCCTGGTAGGCCTACGAGGGCATACGGACGGAGATGGAGGAAGGTGCCAAGAAGCACAAGAAGATCGCCCAGAACATCAGAGACCTGGTCGTGAACCCCTTCTCGAGATGGTGCGAAGCCCACGAGACTCGCCTACAAGATTCCCAGGACGAACTACAAAACCGCATCAAGGCCCACGACCGACAGGCTGAGCAGGTCAAGAAGCTGCGGAGTAATTACTTCAACAAGTGTCGTCTGGTAGAGGATCTCGAGGAGGAGACCAAATTCGCTTTCCAGGACCCGCAAGATAGCCCTAAACCAAAGATACCCGAGATCAAGGTCTCCGAGAATAAGGAAAAGGAAGCGGCAGACGAAGATGCCATTTTCGAGATCGGCGATGAGACTTTCGACGTGCCAGAGATGAAGAAGCGGCTGGCGCACATGTTGAACAACATCAAACTTCAGGATACCAAAGTGCCTATTCTCGGCACGTACATGAACACCTCTGCCGGAGCAGATATCGTCGAATACCTGCAGAAGTTTATGGACACATCCAGCGTCAGCTATGCCGAGAGGATTGGACAGGACCTCATCTCGAACGGCTTCCTGAGGCTGGTTGGAAATGTCGGCAACACCTTCGCGAACAGCTCCAAGATGTTCTATCAGTGGCGGCCGAAGGCCTTCAAGATGTCTGGCGTGCTGGAGAAGAAGCCAACAACAGGAAGGACTTTCTCCATGGCATCGAACGGCTCCGATGCTGTCGACTCCCCCGTCGTCGGCACAGTCAGCGAGTACTTGGCCGGCTGGAACCCCCTCAGCAACTCACACCCCGGCGAGACGCCAGCAGAGCGCTTGCGACGGGAGCAGAAGGAGGCTGACGACAGGTACAAAGATGGAGTCAGGAAGCTGGACGATTCGCGATGTGAGCTGGAGGAGGCCATCTCCCTGCACCTCAAGTTCCTTGAGCGCTGTGAACTGGACAGGTTGAAGGCCATCAAGACTGTTATTCTCGACTTCTCGGGCTGCATCAGCAACGCCATTCCCAGTCTCCAGTCTGCTGTAGACAACATGATGCTCTTCCAGGAGACGATACAGCCTCAGGGAGATCTGCGTTACCTCCTCGAGACCTATCGCACCGGTCGCTTCGCTCCGAAGGTCATTGTCTACGAGAACTACTACAACCAGGTTGACGACCAGACCTTCGGCGTTGACCTGGAGGCCCGCGCCAGAGCAGACAAGAAGCGTGTCCCCATCATCGTCACAACTATACTGACGTACCTTGATAACCACTACCCTGACCTCGAAGGTGATGAGGCCAGGAGAGGGGTGTGGCTGGTGGATGTCCCGTTGTCCCAAACCCATGCATTGCGAAACAAGGTCAATGACGGCAAACCTTTCTCACCTGACGTCCTTTCTGCATTCGATATACCCACTGTTGCAAGTTTGCTTAAACTTTACCTTCTTGAACTACCTGGTAAGTAGGATGGATGTCTGGACATCTACCGACCGACATTCACAACATTTCTGACTGTTTTGCAGACTCTCTGGTGTCCTCTCACGTGTACGAAATCATCAGGACTATCTACAACAACCCTGGCGATGACACTTCCGAAGCCCATCGTGTTGCTGTCCTACAGCAAACTCTGTCCCAGTTGAGGCTCACCAACATTGCCACGCTCGACGCATGCATGAACCATTTTACGAGACTTATCGAGTTGACGACCGCCGATGAGGAATACGTCACTGCTCTCGCAACGTCGCTGGCACCCTGCATCCTGCGGCCACGCGTGGAGACGTCCCTGACCATGGAGGAGAAGCACGCTTACCGCCTATTGCGGGACCTCTTCGCTAACAAGACGGCCGTCTTCAGCGAGTTGAAGCGCATGTCGACACTAGGCCACGCTGCCTCCGTGGGTACCAACCAACGACCACGCGCAATCAGCACGGACGAGAGCAACCGAAGAATCCACCAAGAGGAGCGTCAACGGGCGTTGTTGGAAAAGGCAGCGGGAGGATCCCGTAGCAGGGCGACCTCCCCGGCACCCAGAGGCGCAGGCACGACCGGCTCGCACCACCGAGACAGGAGCGTGGGCCGTTTCCCCGTGCAGACCAGCCCCACCGAGAAGGGCGAACGGACACGGATGAGCATGGGCCCCATACTCGGCATCAAGAGGTCCAGCCTCGAGGTGCCCGGCGAGGGCGGCGCGGCCGCTGCCGCTCCGGCCCCAGCCACAGCAACGACAACCTCCTCTTCAGACTCGGCCACCAACGGCAGCGAGGCGACCGACTCTCCGACGTCCATCAGGAGCCGGTCCGAGACCCTGCGGTCGACCGACTCGCTGGAGAAGCGCAACTCGCTGCCTCGCAACCCCGTGAGGACGTCGCTGGGTCGTCGCATCCCCGTCAACCCCACGCCCCTGGCCGACGCTGATGAGCCCCGTGGGGTGACCCTGGAGGACAAGCCGATGGACGACTAGTAATCTCGTCCACGGCTCTTGACCTTCTAGGTTCTCCTCCCCGGCGTATATACTAGCTTCTTCGCGTCGTTAATTGTTCTTCTGGCCGCGGGACCACGGGACGGACAAATACCCGGTATACACTATCTAGCTACAGAGGATGGATGCAAGGGCAGGAAGAAAGAAATCCTAGAGGGTGGTTGGCGGGCATGCCAGACATGCACACGGCAGGGGGGAGAAGAGGGGGGGGGACGTGATGGTGGATGTTTTTTGTTGTAATACACTGGGAATGTATCTATGTATCAGACCAGAGCGAACGCGACCACGAGCCAAGATATCAGAGACACGATGGGTTTTGTTAGTTTTGTTAGCACCCAGAGAACCAGCCCCTCAGGTAAACACAGGTATGGGGGATGCAGGAGGCAGGAGGAAGGGGGGAAGCTTGGGCCCGGGGGGCAGGGGGTGCAAGGGTGGAGAGATATCAAAATGATGGCAGGGTCCAAAGGTCGGAATGGTTTCAACTACTTTCTACCCCCTATGGGGACATTCTTAGAATCCTTATCACAAACAGCAGACCTCGCAGTCGTTGAGTTCGTAAGACCTGACGTCGGGTGAAGAGAGGCCTCACTTGATGCCGTTGCCAATTCTCGTGTGTTCCGAGGTCCGAGGCATGGGTGTATTGTATCATTCAAGGTCGGCCAGGCCGACTCGGAGACCAATACGAGCAGAAAAACTCTATACGGGTCTCCCTCAACCTTGAACTATAAACCTTAATCCTTGAGGCTGAGACTGGACCCACTGCCTGCTTAATCGTGTCATGGCAATCTAGAAACATGACCAGGATAAATTTCTAGAGGCCAGGGCTTTCACAGCTATGGGCTCCACGGTTACCGCGGCTAAAACAATAAGTGAAGTCAGTCCAGATGTGGTACTTGATTCCGCCTCAACACCTTTTTGGACCTGTATTACACCCCATGTGCAGTGCAGTATCTCAACAGCTTGATATGCCCACCAAAAACACAGTCCAGGATCAGGTTCTCTCAGAGACCTTCTACACCTGAGCAGATCTTGATACCGTTCCTCTCTTGATGCTGCCCAGAAGTGGCAGTCCATCCGTATATGATTTGCGTTGTCCCGTCCTTTCACGGGTGAACTTGGACGCCCCGACGCCATACATAAACTGCAAAAAGCCAAAGTAATACACAATCAATGCTCACGGCTCACAGGCCCTTCTTGATCTGCCAATCTCCCTTCTTAGTCGGTTTCTCGGCAACGTAGTCCAGCGTAGCCTTGATTTCCGGGAGGCTGCAATTGCCCAGCTTCTTCTTCAGCGTCTGCGTCAAAGCAGCCTTGGCGAGGAAGCTGAATTCCAAGACTATCGCCTTGAACTCGTCCATCCGCTCTGCTTTGACGAGACCTTGTGGAACTGTTGTCGGAGAAGTAGCAGCTACAGATCCGGCCGCAAGCGCGGCGAAAGGGGACGCAGGAATCGGTGGTGGAGGCATGGTGGTACCACCGGTAGATTTGACGCTGCTGGCTGGGGCTTTGGAAGTAGTGGCAGGCGCCTTGCTTGCAGCTGCCTTGGGTTCCGGCGCCCAGTACTCTTTGGAGAACGGATCTATAGAATGGTGATGCTCGAGGCTTGCTATTCATATACAGTCAGTTACGGTTGTTGTATACACTGGCATTGGCGTGGGGTGACTTACGATCGATAAACTCCATCCGAAACTTGTACAACTGTGGATCTGGGTTGCGGCGCTTACGATCCTCGAAACAAAGGCCGGTGCTCTCAGGCTCCAGAGTGCTCGTGACAAATCTTGGGCCTCGGCCGAAATCCTCAGAGTCGTCCAAGAAATCATCCATCACTTCGCCATCGTCTTCATCGATATCGTCCTCGTCCATTAGGCTGACATCATCACCTTCGCCATCATCATCGACCCACTCAGCTTCTGAATCATAATCGTAATTGAGTGGGAGATCTTTGGCAATGGGGTTCTTTGCCACTTTCTGGAGTGTTGCCACCGACTCGACGCTTGTCATGGTGCCATAATAGGCTGGCCGCACGTCTTCGTGGAACTTGAGATGCTTCATTGGGATGCTCTTCAAAGAATGCCGTGTGTTCTCGACTCGAATAAGTTGTGACTCGGTGGTAAGGCCAACAGGTTCCGATCTCAGACCATTATGTTCAGATAAGAGCTCTCTGACGCTGGGACGATGCTTGCCCCGGCGATAATGGGTTGGGAGGTGGAGGGTTTTGACAGGATCGAATGGCTTTGCTGTGAAAGGCGAGCGCCTTCCAGATAGATAATCGTCAAGGTTGGATGTCTCAACGGCCTGAAACTTCGGGTCCTTGAAATTATTCGGTGCCAGCTTGACATTCTCCTTGATGAAGAAAGGCGTAGCCAACTTCTGATACTCCGTTTGCGCTTGGACCGGCGACGGGCTCCTAGCTCCAACGGCGACGTCGGCCACGGCAGCCTGGGGTTTCTTAGGCGTCAAGGGCTTTTTGGCGAAGAATCCCTCGATCTTGCGCTGGGCTCTCTTCTTTCGATCCTCCTCTTCTTGCTTCTCTCGCTTCTTCCGCTCTTTCTCCTCGGCCGCCTCTTGTCTCTCTTTCCTCTTCTGCTCCTTCTCCTGATCCTTGGCTTCCTTCTCCTTCTTCTTCTGCTCGGCCTCCTCCTCTTTCTCCTTTTTCTCCTTGGCTTTTCGCTCGAGCTCCTCCTCCTTCTCTTTTCGCTTCTGCTCCTTTTCAGCCTCCTTGGCCTTCTTTGCAGCATCAGTCTCGGCCTTCTTGGCAGCCCTCTCCTCTTCCTGGGCGGTCTTCTCCTCCGCGGTAAGTCTCTTCCGCTTCTTGGCGGGCGGCACGAGACCCGTGGTGAGGGTGGTCTGGAATGAAGTCATCGTCGCGGCAGGCTGGTTCTGGGTGTTGTCGACAGGAGCGATCCGTGATGGCGACATGGCTGACAGAGTCAGTGGCTGGCGGGTTGGCGTGTTAGGAGCCGTCGAGTCTCTTGGAGGCGTGCTTCCCGCCGAGGTGAGAGTCGATGGGCTACTATGTGGCGGCGGGGATTGGGTCGCTGTTTGTGAGAGAAGAGGTTGCAGAGAAGGAGAAGCGTCTAGGATGATGTTAATCGTGGCTTCCTTGATATGTGATGAATCTTGGCTGGTGTTCTTATCTGCAGCCTGCATTTGTACTTGCCTATTCCTGACGCTTCCTCGGACTTTAATTGATGCAGCTCTTTTCTCTGCAGCTCCTCTTCCTCGGTGAATTCCTCGTGATTTCGTTTCCTGCTGGGAGCATCCAGCTCTTGGATGTTTGGTGATATGGACATCAGAGGCATTGGTGTGGAGAAGGCCTCGGGCTCGGGCCAGGCTGGCGGTACAGGCTGCACGCGCTCCAGACTGCGCTCCCTACTACTGCTAGCTCAACGTTTCGATGACGGACAAGACAATCGCACAATTCGATGTAGGACCTGTTGGGTCACCTGAAAAGACCCTCTATAATGTGATCGACAAGGGGAGGCTGACAAAATTCTTCGAATCTCGGACACTGGCTCTGGTCGTATGGTGCCTTCCAAGGTTGTGGTAACTGCAGGTGTGAGGTTGACGGCGGGTGGATCCTTTCTGGAAGTCGCGTTTCGCGTCAGAAGTGGAAGTAACGCGTCAAGCGGTTTGTGCACGGGCCACCCACTTGAGTGGGTACCTAGTTACCTAGGCAATGCCCTTGGGATGTCGGTGGGCAGGTACGTTCGTCTATAAAGCCGTACCCGGCGGTCTCATTCTCTCCAAGCTCGCTCTCAGGTTCGCCGCTGGCCCTTATATTCCAAACACAGTTTGCCTCCACCTGGGCAAGGTGTTGGTATGGGAGGTTAGGTCGGGTGACAAAGCCCAAGCCATATCCATCTTGAAGCTATGTATTAATCGTGTGTCTGCCTAGGACGCGGGGGACAACATAAATGGGAAACGAATGTGGGCTACATAGTATGCCTGAGTCGACTCCAGGTAGCGAGGTAGATGATCTGTATCAAGGTTGAATTTGCTATACTTTCTAATAGCTGGCGTACTCCCTTCTTCAGCCTTATTACACACGCCAACCAGGGCGAATGATAGGACCAGCCATCCATATCCGCTCACGTGAGAGTTTCCCTCCTTCGTTCTGGAACGTCGATGCACCCACCATGCCGTGAGACCTACATATTCAACAGTATGCCAAAGAAAACCGACCACATAACACACCTAGTACAGAAGAGCAAAGACCAAGCTGGAGCTCCAGAAAAGGGACTGCGTATACAATTGTATGTAAAACACATGCTGAAATTTGAATTGATCCGGGTTCGAACGTATAATAGCGATAGACCGGACAGTTGAAAGAAATGTCCATAGTTTCAAATCGATCCGAAGTAGCCCCCCCTGAACGCCGAGCAATGCAGTGATGATGTATGGAAGTAGTAAACGACCGTTTCCGTTTTGCGCAGCCTCTCCAAAGCCGCGGAGGTTCCCTTGACAAATAAAAATCAGATAGCGATTGGTGGTATTTCCTTCTCCGTCCCATGACCCGTACAGACAAATGAAAACTTTTGTGGCGGTAAAAGCACAGCTGGCTGATCCCTTGTTGATCAGTCAGGATTGGCGATGAACAACCTTCCGGATGTAAGCGTCATCGTCCTCTCGTCGACACTGCCTCTCCTACGCAGCTCGTCCGGGTTCCTCACGCTCTTTTCCCTCGTCAGCGCCGAGTGTATGAGGCTGTTACTAGCCAGCCGCGACGATTGAGACCCCAGGTCCGGCACATCGTCGGCGCGCTCCCCACTGCTACCACTCCTGCCGCTGGCAGCATCGCTGGCCCTCTTCTCTAATCCTTGCCCATCAACCAGGCTGCTGCTCCGCTCTGGCGTGTTGTCACCTCCACTGCCCCATCGTCTGCTGTTTTGTGACCCTCCGCCCGTCATTTGTAATCCGCTACCTGTCGATGATCGGTAGCCCAGCCCGCGCCGTCCTTGGCTGCTCCCCGCCGTGCTGGATCGCCCGCTACTCCCCGTCCTACGGTGGTGCAGCCTTTGTGATGCGAAGTCGTCGTCATCGCTGTCCTCGCCCTCCACCTCCGTTGCACTAAGTCGAAGTGGGACGCCTCCAACGCCCACATAATTACTGTCGGGCGCATAGCCGACCACCGCGGGCTTGCCATGGTGTCGTATCTTGCCAACGACCTTCCCTCCTGCGCTGCTCAGTCCCGTAGATGTCCGGCCGCCGCTAGATGAGCCAGAATGTGTGGCAGAGCCAACAGCTTGCAGGGCCCTCTGCTTTGCCTGCCTTTGCTTTGCCAACATATAAGGGTCTTCCGACTGTGCCCGGTCACACCATACGGTAGCTTTTTGTTTCCGCAAGAGGGCGACATATCCAACAGCTTGTAATGATGCATTCGATCGGGATGAGGTGGAGCGACGCAGGTCGGCGTTGACGGTCGGCGGGGAATTTCGATAAGCCGCGGGGGAAGAGGCCCCTCGATCTCCACCCCCTCCACTAGAAATGGTACTGAAGGTTCCTACGGAGGGCGAGCGGCGGTTGTGACCATAGGGGGCTTGTTGGGGCTGGCCTAGGTGCATCGGCATGGCCGTGGATTGCTGGACTTGCATCTGGTAGTTGCTAGACGAGTGGGTGCTGTTACGGGAGTGTGAATAAACGAGTTGAGGAGTGTTATCGCCGCCGCCAACCGGGCGGCGTCGTATTTGAGCGTCGAGCATTTTCGTGGTTTGACTCCGTCGCACGGATCGTGCCGTGCAGGCTTGTGTAGATGAGAGATTTCGAAAAAGCGGCCCAGATAGGATCTGTTGGGCTAAGTCGTCGTGTCGCACCCTCGGATAGGAAATGATTGAGCAGGCCGAAGGCCCGCTGTGGGAAGTGGAGTCGTCACCCTGGAGCGCGAAGGTGAAGCTGCTGCGCCGTGGCGCAATTTCCTTTCCGGGGCCGATTTTGAGTTGGGCGTGGCGGCTTTGGTAAGAGCTGCAACGAAATGCAAACGTATGCACAAAACAGTGTTTCGGTTCCCGTTCAGTAGGAAGGCACCGTGCGACGTTGCGATCGCCTGTTTGTCGTAGATCTGCCCGTTGAGTGGCAGCCGAGCGAAAACCTTATGCCGTGCGGTGTGCAAGCAGCTCGCGTCCCTCACTAGGTAAGCAGGGAAGGGGTCTCGATGGTCCAGGTCGGAAGGCAATCGATATAGAGAGGATGAGACGGATATAGAAAGTGCAAGTTCAGAGATGTATCGGATTAGTCGAGGGCGGGCACGCCAGGGTTTTTGAACGAAGCAAATAAAGTTTGCGCTGGAGAGGATGTGGTGGGCGGGAAATAGGCAGTGTTGACAGATGGGAGAGTGGGACGTCGGTCCAGCTGTCGCGCAGGGAAGAATGACTGGTGGTCCAGCGTTGCACAGTCCTAGCGGGCCTGCCTGCGATCTAGTACTGGTATGTACTGGTACAGGTACCGTACTGATGTTCGTATTGGTACCGGTACTCGTACGAGACTGGGTGCCCCGGTGATTGTACTGTGTCAAGATAACTTGTTATGTACGTGTAGGCAGGTATGTGATGATGCCGTGGATGGGTATGGCAATGATGGATCTGAATATGGACCACAGCAGCAGTTGCAGTGAACTGACTGTTGTGGTGACGCAGGGAGAGTAGGAAGAATAAGAAGAAGTAGAGGTGCAAAGTCGTACTGGAGGGAGCGATGATGTCTTTCTCTAATATGTGAGGATGTTATTGCCGGTCGCTACCAGGCCAACTGAATTGTTTCTGTGTCTATCCAAGGCACGGACAAGAAAAACGCTGCACGATGCAGGCCGACGGGCAGCATCAAAGAACAGGGGGAAGGCAAGGTTCGTAGGACAGCTAGGACAGCAAGTGTGGGTGGTGGGCAACTAACTGGACACTGCTGAATGAGGGGGACTTCTGGGGGGGGATGGCCCAGCTTTTGAAAAAAAGACAACTGACTGGCTGGCGTTCGGCCAGCATACTGGCCGCCGGTTCCTCGACTCTGCCGACTCTGACCCCCGTCTGCCCCAGAACAGGATAGCGTCACTCGCCGAGGTGTAGATGTTAGCGCGAGTGTAGGTGGGACTTGTGGGGCATATGCTGGTTTCCAGTGTTCCGTGTTCCACTACCCAGATTGATTGACTGATTGATTGACTGATGTTCAAGGTCTGGGATCTTTTTCATGCCATGTAGAGGTACCTTTGTATCAGTGGTACGTACCGTAATACGTCAACGCGGTGGAGCCCTACTATGCGCCAGAGTACGGTTTATCCCGTACGAATACCTAGTGTACCTGCCTGCGCCTGCCTGCGCCTTGCCTACCTACTTTATCAGTATCCTCTATCTTGTCGTCGGCTCCGAACTTTCGACCTACTACCATGCTACACTGTCGTGGCCTCGCATGCATGCAAAGCTCTCTCGGCGGCCTTGGTTCTTGTTCCTGTTGACAACTCCATACCGGCTGCTACTATTAGCCCTATAGCCTCTCTGGGTCGAAAACCCAGCTCGCCGGCCTGTTTCAACAGGACCTCAGTTCCCGGTCCCTTGCTTTCGGCTGCTCCAAGGCCTGCCTCCCTGCCATTTGCAACACACTGGCAGTGACGAAGATCCGGGCCGAGAAAAATATAATGGATCCCTGAGTTGATAAGACCTGTTGACCCTACAGCCCTTGTCCATGGATCATCCCCGGACTCAAGGTTTAGGCGTAGACGGGAACCCGAGTACGACTGTATGATGCAAAGAATTCCCAAACCTAATTGACAAAAAGTTTCCAAGGCTGAGGGTGCCACCCGAGAAAGGGCTTACCGCCGAACCAATCAGTGGGATCGTTCCGGATCTGATGTAATCCGCCCTGTGTCTGCAACGCCGGGTCTCGCGAGCTGTGAGTTGGTCAGGTACCTAGACACCATGTAGCAAGACACTGTTGATCCAGATGTTTCCGGCTGAGGATTGACACTTTTCAGCTGCTATTGGTATATCGTCGACGGACAGCGCTTAGTCGAGCGCTTCAAACATAGCAGCAGTTAGCAGATTATCGTGAGATCCGTCCGGCTAGCCATCTCAAGTAAGCATATCACTTCACCAGATAAATCGGATGTACCGGCGGCCTCAGTACAGCCTCCGTATAGCACCAGTAGTACTATCTTTCGTTCCGTGGCTTATCTCTGTCTCGGCGTGTTCCCGGGCAATCACTATCGCGTGGAGGTAGTCTGATTGTGCCGCCGATTGTGCTATTGATTATCTTCTTTTCTCATGGATACAGAAGGCGGTCGATGCGGTCGATGTGAAACACATACCTATCTGTCTCTCCAGGGAGTGAGTGGTCATGCATATACAGGAACCCAAGTGATACGCTGCTCCGACAAGCTACTGCGTCTATGTGGAAAATATGAACAGCGCCGGGTCTGGATGCGCCGTTGCATGTGCTCAAGATATGGAGCCCCGGATCCTCTTAGACAACCTTGGAAGCACGGGGGTTTCGAGTTGCACTCGGATTAGTCAATGGCCCAAGGGCTCAACAAGCTCTAGGCCTCACCGACAGACACCACGAGGAATTTTTTTCAAGCGGACTAATCGAGCTTCTTGAAGATCACCATGCGGAAGTGCACCATTTCGTCAAGAAACCCATGTCATGTGTTTTTGCCCAAGCATTTAGCTCCCAAGATTGGGCTTGACCCAGGAGAGTCCTTGCTGCAGAGAACTGAATTGCCCTTTGCGGCCAGACTAGACGCAATTCTTGCAGTGTCGATCTTCCTCCGTGATCGACGCCGAGGGGAGTTCTGGCCCCCCCTGTTGATATCGATATTATCATGAATATAGCATCCATCTGATATCGACACTCCGTATCACCAAGGGTGCAGAACGATATAGGTTTCCTCGCATAGGTCTTATCAACTATGCGTATATATGTGAGATCTGGGCGCACAAGGAAAACGACCGTACATCGGTCGGCCCGCTGGCTGCAACATCGGGCAAGGGAAAAAATGTGTATGCGCTTTGTTCGCACTTGTAAAGGTTGGGGAGTGCGACTGATTCGAGACAAGGACACCAGCGCATAGTTCCACGGAAAGCAATCAATCAATCAATCTCGTCAATCAAACAAGCACGCAAGCCAGAGTCAAGACAGAGTCAACTTTCGAGCTTAGGTTTGCCCGCGGGGGAGGGGGAAGGGGAGGGGGATGATCTCCAAGATGTCTCGGTCCGGCCGCCGCAAAAATGCACCTAGACACTGTACGGAGTACACCATGTATGGTACCCATGGATCTGAGGTATCTCATCCTGCAAGGCTACTGCACGCCCACGACCTACAATGTTACGGTTTGACCATGGAAGCTCACCCCGCCGGCCCAAGCTCGTCCCTAGCTCCAGCCACTATCACGGTCCAAGGGGGTGATGGTGTGCTTCTTCAGTGGACCGTCGACCAAGGCTTGAGAGGCTGCCGCATGTCTCACCTCCCCACGTACTATACTGGATGTATAGGAGGAGGACCTGTACTTCGTACTACATAGGTAGCGCGCCCACTCAACTGGCTGCTGATAGAAGCTTTGTTGAACGACGCCGGACCCCTGATCCCTAGCTGTAAGATTCGCAAAGTATTGCAGCTGCAGGATTCATATGGCGACGCCGATGCTGATATTTCTCAACGTTAATGCAGATTGACGAAGAGAATGCCATCTCGACCTGGGTGCGACATGCATACAGCATCCACAACCTCGCTCGCAATATCATCATCAAACCTCGCCTTCCTGTGGCAAGGTGAGAGAAAACAGGTTCGCTAAGCAACCTTTCCCACTCGTGAACGGAAGCTATATAACGGACTCACTATCACCGCCAACCTTGCGAATATCTGGTCGACTTATACGTCCCGGATCCGGGCTCACCACCGAGTTGACCTCATCGCATACCCCACACTTTCCTGAGGACCTGAGGTTGTGGGAATGCCCTCAACCTCGCATGTTGTCAGACCACCACTGCAGCATTTCGCTGGGCCGATGTCGTGCGATCGGTCGACTGATCATCGTCATGAAACAGAGACTGAGCCAGCACACACTCAGCGGCCAGGAAGATAAGGTTTCGATCTCTGTGAGCAAGAAGTTGACCCGGGGTAGGTCCCAGCAGACAGCGTCGTGATGCGGGCACGCAGACTAGAGACAGCGGGGTCAAATCTTTTGCCATTGTGCCCAACGGTGCGTGCCAGAAGGAGGATGGGATATGTTGGACTTTTACCTCTTCTTCGTTCACGCGCCCGGGCCTACCCTGTCCGTGCAGCAGGATTGCTATGCCCGCAACATCTCCGGAATATAAAGGTGCCCAATTGGAACCGCCCACCATCTCACCCACCGCAGTAGCGTGCACATGGGGGATAGGAAGAAGACAGAGGTCCAGAAGTACAGATACATCTGGGTCTCTCGGCTACAAGGCTCTCTCAGCAGCCTCCACGTGAGGTCGGCGAGCTCACGATTGGGTCTTTGGAAGCCGGTCCCACAGTGTGCTGAGGGACCACAATGGGACCACATTCGCTGGCCGGGGGGAACCTCAATCCTACATTATCTGATGGGGCACCTCGCCTGTGGGTTCGCCCTCGGCCTGTGCAGGACCTGGAACATCTTGCCATATGGCCTTCGCAAAACCTCTCTCCTTGACTCGGGAGGGACTGCCGCAGCAGCCGAGTCAACTGGTGGTGCTGGAGCGTGCCTGGGCGTCGTGCGTTGTGGGCCATACGGCGAAATCACCTGGGCAGGTCATTGCGACCGATTGGCTCTGCTAGACGCGGTGGGGACCCCCCCAATGGAAATAAGCTCAAGTGGGCATGGACTGGTGACGGCCAGGCTTCAGGAATGTGCCGAGGCGGAGGATTTGATCCGGACAGGCCGGAGAGGAACACTCCTTTGCCCATCTGGGGGAGATGAGGCTATCGCGATGGTGTCGGTAAGGCTTTGCGACAGGATTCCTTCTTCTTGTTACCTCCCCCCCCCCCTTCCCAGGACGGCGAACTGGCGCTTGTGGATAAGGGTTAGGATTTCCCCCAGGGTACGGATTTAGGACCGTCTTCAATCGCCCATAACAGCGGTGTGCCCTGCTGGCGATCATTGAAATGCGCAGGCGCGGGATCGACCAGGTCACGGTAGCTACTGTAGTGTTCAAGATTGATAGAGATGCTGTGGACCCATAGATTTCCAAGGTTATGTATTCGAGATCTCGATCCGGTACGCGGCTGTACGCGCAATCAGACGCCGCGCTTGCTGTGGACCTACCATGGTAGTGTACCTCTCTGAATCTTCTTCGGCCTTCTTTTCCGCCTTCTTCTGCCTTCTTTTGCAGGAAAGGAAAGGAAAAAAAACTTGTTGGGAATGGGGCATCATGGAAACCAAGGGCATCATGGAAGAGAAAAGCCGTCCCAAAACCCTGGATATTGAGATTCGAAGGACACGGAATGTGGGGATCCCGTTTGAACCATGAACTGATCAATCGATCTTTGACAGGGATCCTACCCTTTTCGTCAATTGGCAAGAGTTCCACGTGTGACCAGTGGGATTGTGGGATTGTGGGCATGTGGAATTGACCAAGTGTCAAACAGGATGATGAGCATTTCCCTCTAAAAATGTACCTACATTGTATACATAAGATGGGCCGAGATGGCAGCCAGGGCAGCTCCAGGGCTGGCAAGCGAGATTCGAGACGACGTCATAGAGGGAGATTGTGTTTCCCCCTAGTAGGTACTGTGTATACCAGTAGGTATCTCTTATGTATACCTGCCTACCTACCTACAGTAGGTCTGTGATGGTCTTCGAGAATCCAATGTTGGCAATGGCATGTGGGCTTTGGTTTGTTGGCTCCATTGAGTATTGCCGCGCTTCTCAGCCGACCGTTGAGTGAGCCAGAAACTACCGGTTGGTGCCTGGATTTGTATTTGACGCCATTCGGCAATCGTAATCCATTGGCATCCTCCACTGATATATAAGCCCGATGCAGATGCAGCACGCGCCTAAAACTACTCACACTTTTTCCAGAGATTGTTACTAAGTACACCTGAGCCGTTAACATGGTAGTGGGTTGTTTAGTGGTAGGTAAGCCCGGGGGCTAAAGACTTCCAAGGTTGGCTTCTAATTCTGATCCAATCTACCTAGGAGAGGTACCTAGTTCAGTAGTAACAGTGACTGTCCGAGGCAGATGTATGTATTGCGCCATGCCGTTACAGTATGCGTCCTTAGTGTTCAACGAAATACCTAGGTAATCACATATACTTCTTATACACTCATTGACACCGAGTGAGCGACACATATGCAGACATGGATATGGACAAATGATCAGGAGGCGTCAGTCGGGCTGCAAGAAATTCGGAAGGGCAATTGAAGGTGGGGCATCCTAGAATAAACACTGACTCCGATTGGACAGGCAGAATATGTACAGAACCAGACCTCTACCTAGTTACCTACCTAGGTACCTACCTAGGTGCATTAAGATGCCCAGGTGGTTAGGTGCAGTCCACGGATAGGTAGTACAATGACGGGCACGAGCACACAGGCCTGACAGGGGCAAATTGACATGTCCTTCCTATCTTTATACGGTTACCTACACTAGACCAATGCGTGTTTCCCGTTACAGGGGTTCAATGCTGAATTAAGGGTTTCCTTTCCATCATGGACTACCAGTCAAGACGTTCTCTCAAAGTGGAATCTCCTTACTGTATGGCTGACCTCCCACGCTACATCTACATCTACACCTACACCTACCTAGGTAGTCACGGCCAGATACACGGCCACGGCAATTACTGCTAGTGACATGAGCCTCACCACCTTCAACCTTGAGCTCTCTCGTTCCTGACGTCACCATGAAATTCGCAAAGGAGCTGGAAAGGGATCTGGTCCCTGGTGAGATGCCTTCCCCTCATCATCCCCCCCCCCTTCCCCACCCCCTTGCCTATTTGGTACCTATCGGCACGGTAGTGTACCTGGGGCCCCGAGGCTACAAACAGGGCTGACCAGACCAACTACTGCTTCACAGAGTGGCGCATCAAGTACCTGGATTATAAACAGGGCAAGAAGAAATGCAAGGCCATCTCGCGAGCCATCGCCCGTGCTGATGGCACGCCGGCTTTCTCCAGGAGGCCAGAAACCCCATCCTATAAGCCCCCGCCATTTGGCCCACGCCGTGACCAGCACGACGATGAATCGTCAGACGAGGATGTCAACAACCCACCAGCCGAGTCGGCGCCCATGGTCCGCCGTCCTCCTCCACGGTCCACTCCCATCCAGACTTCAAATGCAGCGGAGCGCCAGAGGCTCACTCAGGGGCCAGATGCGGACTTGCAGTACGGCAGCTTCATCCGCACTCCCCCGGAGCGTGACCCCGCCCCCATCAGCGAGTCCGGCCAGCCCAGCCAGCCTTTTGAGCTTCCGGCTCCTGCTATCAAGGTTCCGTCCAACGTGAGTGATGGCAAGGGACAAGGACGGCCACAGAGCACCCGGACAAGTTCTGCTGTTTCACTGAGCCGGTTCGCCCTCGACCGGAATGCCTCCATGGCAGGACCCAAGCCAGGGACTTCTTCGACCCGTGCCCCCGGCCCTGGTCATTTTCGGACCGCATCTGCTGCGACCATGGCGACCCTCACGCCCAGCGATACCAATACGCCTCGGCAAAAATTACGTAGGATATTCTCCATGGGCGGGCCGCCAGTGGAGAGAACCCGTTCCCGAGGCGAGTATCTGATGCAAACCTTGGATGAGGTCCGGGAGAAGGAGCAGGATCTCTTCGAGTTCCTGGACAGCGAGCTCGAAAAGGTTGAGACCTTCTACAGGCAAAAGGAAGACCAGGCTGGCCAGCGACTGGTCTTGCTCCGGGAGCAATTGCATGAAATGCGCAATCGGAGGATTTCAGAGATTGCCGAGGCTAGGCGCCGTAAACGAGACGGCGAGTCTAACGGTCATTCTGCAAAGAAGATTGACGGGAGCAACGGGGTCGGCCGTCTTCCTCTCCTGGATCCGCTCAAGGCCAAGCTGTTCAAGCCGGGTCCCAACTCCAAGGCTTTCCAGAAGATGCCACAAACACCAAGCCATACAGGGGCTGGCCCAGACGATGGGCGTGACTACGTCCGCCGCCCACCAGAAGACGAGGTACCTTATCGCACGGCCAAGAGGAAGCTGAAGCTGGCCCTGCAGGAATTCTACCGTGGTATCGAGCTGCTCAAGTCCTATGCACTGCTGAACAGGACGGCCTTCAGGAAGCTCAACAAGAAGTATGACAAGACGGTTAACGCACGGCCAACATATCGCTACATGAACGAGAAGGTCAACAAGGCCTGGTTCGTCAACAGTGATGTCCTAGACGGCCATCTCCAGGCGGTCGAAGACCTGTACGCAAGATACTTCGAGCGCGGGAACCACAAGATTGCCGCTGGCAAGCTGCGTAGCCTTAGCAGGAAAAAAAGAGACGAGTCCGGCAGCGCCTTCAGGAATGGACTGCTCATTGGGGTGGGCGCCGTCTTTTCCATCGAGGGTGTTGTCAGTGGTGCACAGCTCCTGTTCGATGATGATTATCAAGTGAGGTTACACACCACCTATCTATTGCAGATTTACGCAGGCTACTTCCTCATGCTGTACCTGTTTAGCTTGTTCTGCTTGGACTGCAAGGTTTGGACGGCTAATCGGGTGAACTATCCCTTCATTTTCGAGTTGGATCCGCGGAGCCGATTGGACTGGAGGCAGCTCGCGGAGTTTCCCAGCTTCTTTCTGTTCCTTTTCGGCATCTTTATGTGGTTGAATTTCTCGAGATATGGGTCACCAGCCATGTACCTCTACTATCCTGTGCTGCTCATCTTCGTCACATTTGTGATTCTGTTTCTACCGGCGCCAATTCTGTGGCATAAGAGCAGGAAGTGGTTTCTGTATTCACATGTGAGTGTCCGCCCTTGTACCTCTCGTTTGTATAGGCCGCGCTCCGCTTACATACGACGTTGTACATCTGGACCATGCTAACATATCCCAGTGGCGTCTTTTCTTTGCAGGTTTATACCCCGTCGAGTTTCGTGACTTCTTCCTGGGCGACATGTATTGCTCTATGACGTACGCCGTTTGTGTGAGTATGAACCTCTTCTCCATTCCGTGTCAAGGGTATTTCCAAGACTAATGACAGCTCAGAACACCGAACTCTTTTTCTGTCTGTACGCTCACCATTGGGATAATCCTACGTCCTGCAACTCGACCCATTCGCGGTTGCTCGGGTTCTTTGCGTGCCTGCCCCCGATTTGGCGTTTCTTGCAATGGTAAGTGACGAACGCCTTCGGTCTGGAGGCAGACTAGTTTACTGACAGCGGGTGCGTAGTATTCGGCGTTACAAAGATACCCGGAATATTTTCCCTCACCTCGTTAATTGCGGGAAGTATACCGCAAGCATTCTTGCTGGTGTTTTCTTGAGTGTCTATCGCATAAATGGCACGAATAGGAACCTGGCCCTGTTCATTGCCTTCTCTTTGACCAATGGCATCTACACGGGTATGTCCTTTCCCCAGTAACTCCTACTATCAAAGCATAAAGCTCGCTCCTACTAACACGCCCTGATCTGTGTAGCATTTTGGGACGTCTTCATGGACTTCAGTCTCCTTCAGTCACATGCCCGCCATCGCTTTCTGCGCGACATTACAGCCCTGAAGTCACGCTGGCCCTACTACCTCATCATGATAATCGATCCGATACTCCGCTTCAACTGGATCTTCTACGCCATCTTCACCCACGACACCCAGCACTCCAGCCTCGCCTCCTTCTTCATCGCCTTCGCCGAGGTGACCCGCAGGGGCATGTGGACCCTCCTCCGCGTGGAGAACGAGCACTGCGCCAACGTCGCCCAGTACAAAGCCTCGAGGGACGTGCCCCTGCCATACCACCTCGACACCGGCGTCGGGCCGCTCACGAGCGCCCGCGTGAGCTCCGGGTCAGTCGACGACGACGGCGCGAAGAAGCGATACGACCTCGTCACCAGCCCTTCCAAGGCCTCAGTCGGCTGGAAAGGCACCGTCCTGCCGAGCACGCCGGGCGGTGGGAAGTCCACCGGCGTCGACGTCCCCGGGTCCGCGTCCACGCGGCAGCAAGGCACCACCACCGGGGCCGCCGCTGCGGGAGAACCCTCCGCGGTGGAGGAGGGCCAACAACAACAGGTGCCAGGGGGTCCAGGCGGGGAGGAGTCGCTCCGCATGCGGCGGCGCCAGCGGGCCGACACGGTCGGGCGCAAGAGCATCACGCGGATCCTGGCGGACGCGCACAGGCAGGACTTTGAGAAGAAGAGGGTGCCGGCCGAGTCGGTCCGGGGTGCCCAGCTCACGGGTGTGGTGGTGGGCGAGGAGGAGGAGGAAGATGATGATGAAGACGATGATCTGGGGGGCACGGACGAGGGGACGGACGATGAGGGAGATGATACCGGGAGCATGCTCGACGAGAGGATGGAGGTCCGGGAGGTGGAGATGTTGTCTGGGAAGGGGAGGGATGAGGACGGTGTTTAGGATAGGAGGGATGGGATAGGAGGGATGGGATGGGATGGGATGGACCAGGCAGGCAGGTGTAGGGAATATATCATCCTGCGACGTTTGATCGACTCGGTTGATGGGCAGAAGCTCACCCTCTGAAAAACCGCTGCATAATCCATGCATGTCTACCGGGTGTTGTGAAGCCCGTTGATAAGGGCACACTCTTGGAGATTTGGGAGTCATCTGCGAAGACGACTTTTTTGACGTGCAGCAGTAGATGCTTATAGTGATACATGGCTTCACAATGTCCCAGTCATCTAGTCAGAATGCTATACAAGACTGACTGAAGGTAAGTAAAGGAAGTCTAGGCCACTCTCAGGAAAACATATCGCGGGCTGTAAAGATCAAATCATGATCAAAATAGAAGGCGTCAAATTCATATTAGAGACATCACTACTGAAGTGACGGAACATATCAACATCATCATCACAGGACCGGATTCGTCAAAGGGGTTAGCAACTTTTTTTTGTCTCATTTGAAGAAATACTCCAGGCTGTGTTACACACAACAAGTGGCAGATAAAGTCTGCCTTCGCCCCAAGTCATTACCGCCATGCGTCGCGGAGGATCAAGGGCGAAACTCACGGGAACTTCCATCGTTCCTCAAACACCAAGACACCGAGCCTTTTTTCGTTTCCATATCGCACATGCCTCGTAAAATCGTCGCACGAGCATGTCTCGTCCCTCAACGCGTCTCATGCACCCCGAGGAATGTATGAGTATCTTGTCATCAGATCCGAAGATAACCTTGCAAAAGCACACTTTTCCTGGGGGTGTGCAACATGGGGGAATAAAAATGTGTCTCGATCGAGGCAATATAACAAATGCAGTGGCCCGAGCCAAAAAGTCAATAATGATGATACCATATGCGGAAAGGTGCATGCAGAAAAGCTGGCTTTTGGTGAAGTGGTGAATTTGCTCAGCTTCCTCGGAACAGGAATTGAAGATCCTCAGGACTCAGAGACTCCATCGCTGCGTCGTCGGAGTTGATCGTGCTATTGATCATGTTGGCCTTCTTCTCCTGCAGGAGGACCATACGACTCTCGACGGAGTCCTCGATACAGAGACGAGTGATGGTACAGGGGCGCGTCTGGCCAATTCGGTGGCAACGATCAGCCGACTGCCACTCCGCCGCGGGATTCCACCATCTATATGACCAGATTAGCGTCTCATCAGAGAGGAATGGGGTTGGCATGCTTACGGGTCAACGATGAAGACTTGAGATGCCTCGGTAAGGTTCAAGGCAACGCCTCCTGCCTTCAGGGAGACGAGGAAACACTCCACCTCGGTATTCTTCATGAAGTGGTCAATGGATGCCGCACGCTGAGCTGGAGTCATACTGCCGTCCAGCATCACAGTCGTGATACCGGCACGACGCAAGCGCCACTCTATGAGCTGCAACATGGTGGTGAACTGGGAAAATATGATCGACTTGTGAGAAGTCTTGTCGGATCGAAGCTTGTGCAACTCGTGAACCAACAGTTCGATTTTGGACGATGAGGTCCAATTCTTCATGTTTATACGATTGATGATCGAAGACTTCTTGACCAGCGCCTCGTCCTGCTCGATCTCTGGTGCCTCCAGGTCGATGGACAGTGGGATGTGGCACCGAGGGCAGTCTGGTTGGTCTTGGGAGCTAAGGTAGCTCTTTGCACAGGAGCGGCAGAAGTCATGCTTGCATCTAGATCGAATGGCTTCCTCCGCAGGCTCATCGCAAATGCAGCAAACCAGAACATTCTGTCCGCCATCGGCGTCCTTCTTCAAAATCAGGTCGGGGTGGTCTGCGACCTGTCTCATTTGCATAATGAGACCGAAAATGTTGGCATAGTTGTTGAGAAGAACACCATGGGCAACGTAGGTATCGAACTTGCGCTGGCCGTTGGTCATGATGCTGTTGGCGAAGTCATTCTCCGCTTGACCAAAGAACTGACGGTCGACGTAGATCTCCTTGACTGGTAGCTCCATAGAGTTGGTATGGTCCTTCTTGAGCCGTCTCAACATGATGCGATCAGTCATCAGGCGAAGCTTTCGAAAAGCTTCAGCGCCCTCGCCACGATTTCCGTATCGTTGGATGGGGTTCAAGAGCTCCTGGTTGAAGACAGAGACGTGTTGCATGCCTAGGTGACTGCACTGAGTGCAGTGAAGGTTGTCGTCCATCGACCACTCGAGCGATTCACAAGGGCAATTCTTGCAAAAGTAGGAGGCAAAAGGCTGGACGTTGAGGAATCGAATCAAGGAGAAGAACTCTCCGATGCGATTCTGCAACGGTGTTCCGGTGAGACACCAACGATAGTCGACATTCAAAGCGAAACAAGCCTTTGCTGTCATCGTTGACCGGGTTTTGATGCAGTGGGCTTCATCAAGAATGACACGGTGGAAGCTCGTAGCGTGAATGACACTCTTCTCCATATGAGTGCCGTTCTTGCGCTTGAAACCCTTCTCCTGCTTCCGGTATATTGACTCCAAGCTGTTGTATGACATGATGACGACGTCGAACTTCTTAAGGTCCTTGACTGTCTTGCCCTTGGCTTGAGCATTGGTTCCATGGTAGACCAGAGTCTTCAAAGTGCCGTCAGTGTAGGACTCGATCTCAGAAACCCACTGCATCAGAGCAACGGGTGGAACCAGGACAAGGGAGGGCTTCTTGGCTGGGTAGTCGGACATGATGAGCGAGACGGCTTGAATGGTTTTGCCAAGCCCCATCTCGTCGCCGAGTAGACCGCCTTTCCATTCGGTCTGCTCCATGGCCTTCATCCAGGCCAGTCCCTCCAATTGGAAAGGTTTGAGAATCCGTGAGATGGTTGTTGGCTGCTCAGCCTTGCCAGCTTTGATTACATCCATATTCTCGAGGTCGACCCACATCGTCTTAAGTTGGGGGTGAAGAGTCTCAAGTTGGAGTCTGACAGTCCTGACTCTCTTAGTGTTCGCATATGCTCGGTACCCACGACGACCGCGCGCAGTAGCCTGACTTCTAGTTGAACCAACTGCCGCATTCGAGGGTCCGGCAGCGTCACTATCGTCTTCGGACTCGCCTTCAAAATCTGAGAGGTCTATCTCACTCAATGTCGAGTCGTCACCAGAGGCAGCATCCAGTCCTGGGTTCGCTGGGAGCGAATCTTGAGCCGCTTGACCTTTTGTCGTACCACTGGCTCGTGTGGCAGTCTTCCGTCGGTTGCCGGTGCTTCGCTTGGTTGTCACTGGATTGTGTCAGCTGGAGTGATTACAATTCAAGACACCCTCAAGACAAAAAGGAGAACAGGCAATCTTTGAAGCACCCTTAAACTACCTGGATATGCGTATTCCATATGAAGGACGGTGGAAGCAGCAAGCGGAATGGTGGTAGAGTAGATGATGAGGTAATAGGAATAGTAGGAGAGAGAATTTGATGAAGGCATTATGTATCTTACCAGGTGAATCGTCATCTGAGTCTGGCAGGGTCGCAACAGACTGCTTTCCTTTGCCAGCAGCCTGCTTTGCACGGCCTTTGACAACGATCTTTTGCTTCTTGGCAGGGTGTACGTTATAGCCAGGGTCCGAATAATCATCATCCTCATCGTCCTCGCTCAGGTCTGGGACAACGTACTCCTTGGCTGCAGCTCGAGAGGTTCGAGGTCGGCGAGTAGAAACTGCTTTTCCCTTACCCTTGCGGTCGGCCATAGGGTAGTCTTCACTGTCCGAGGTGGCCTCGACGTACTGCTGGGCGGCGCGGCCATTGCCGTCTTCATCATCACCATCGTCATTAATGATGAGAGCCTCAGCGGCCTCACGGTCAAGCTCTTCCTGCAGCTGTCGGGCAATCGTCTCATCATGACGAGTGCGGCCGGCATTGGGGGCGCTGTCTGAGAAGTCATCATCTTCGCTGTCTGCAATAATATCTCGCTTCCGCTTGGAAGTGCTGAGAGTATCGCTCATCATGAAATCCTTTGCTTTCTGAATCCTCTCGGCGGCAGAGTCACGGGTCTTGCGCATGGGGATGACCACCTCGAGCTTGCTAGACTGAAGCGGACGAATTGAGGTGGGATTTGGATTGGAATTGTGCTTGTCCATCAAAAGCGACGGGGCAGGGGTAGTGACATTGCTGGTCATTGGGGTCGAGTAACCTGAGACAGAGTCGGCAGACTCATAGGTAGAGGTTGCGACTGAGGAACGTGAAGCCCCATTCGCAGCAGCGGCGGCCAAAGTCGCCTTGCTAGGACGGCCACGGCCACGCTTTACTGGCGACGCATCGCTGGCTGCAGAGGCAGCGGTTCCAGGACCGTCAGCTGCGAGACCAAGTCAGTTTCTGTACTTGTAAGGTTTGGAAGTCTTGGCACCGATTGAACTTACCAGTCTTGGCTGCAGCATTACTACGAGTGCTTCGAGTTGATACCATCTCGTCGGCTGCTCCAGAAAACCAGGGTGGTTGTTACAATGGGCAGAAATCGTCTGCGAAAGCAGGAATCGAAAAGAGAGGGCGTCGTAAGACCCTCAATAGCAGAGTGCAGGATGTATTTAGTAGCGTTGTGGTCGATACAAAAGCAAGATCACCGAGCCTTAATCTGCAGACCTCCACGGCAATACACCGCTCTGCGAAAGACGTCGATCAAGGCCGTTGGCATGTCAATCTATGAAGGTAAAGGGAGGGTCGACGAAGGCAATGTACGGGGAAAAGAAAGATGGCTTAGTGTTTAGTGGAGGCCCCAACGGGACGCGTTGATCGGCTGTACTGCTGAAAGTGGCAAAGGGCGCTTTCCTTCTATTTTTCCTTTGACTGCTGTAGTCGGCGCGTAGTCACCTGAATGCAAGTGCTGCCGTGCCACCTTTCTGAACTTAGCTCCAGGCACCAGCTGGATGCAGCGCTGCAGTCTGGGCTGGCGTGCACTATTTTACAGGGATTTTAAGTGTTTGCAGGGGTCTTCTAAAGTGCTTGCAGGAGAGAGTCACGGCTAGTGGGGTCCTTATTATGTACTGTGGTGCACAGTAGCGCGTCTGAAGCCTGGAGAGCCTCCAGGCTTAAAGCAAAGCGCGTACCTATCTAGGTACCTAAGGTAAGTAACCCGAACTCTCTACATCCTTCCGCTTGTGCTTCCACTTCTTTGTCAAGCAGGCACAGCGGGCATAGTACCTGATTTTTTTTTTCTTCCTCACTTCGCCACCCGACTTTTCTTCGACCTTAGGCTCTTGAAGCTTTCGGACGCGCGAGATTCGCGAACGCCATCATTATTAATCCTCCTCAGTTGGGAGAACGCCATCGCTTTCCCTACCACCCTACCTTGGCACATTACAGGTGCTAGTCACTACTGCCCAACCCGTGGACTATCAGACTGCCTGTGCCAGTCTGTGGTCAATTTCTCCAATTTCAGCAAGCTCATACTTCTAGGCTCTCTATTGATCGTCAAAATGTTCGTCAAAAACCCAAACTCATCTTAGACATACGAGACTAAAGCTGACCGTCATGAAATAGGAGCACACCAAATCAGAACCAAAATGGTCGCAACACTAGAGCTCAAGGCCGCTCGATTAGAGGTCCGCAGTCGGCCTTGACTCACTTTCTCGCATCCCATAACATCGATGCAAACCAAATTCGCATCGATTTTGAACAACGAAGAAGACAGCAAAGCCAAGCCAACAATGGCGCTGCTGTTGCTGGCCCTTCTAATGCAGCATCAAACGGTGCCGACGGCTCCAATGACGCCGATGATGCTGACAATGCCAACGATGTTGCTGCTGCTAACGATGCCAATGACGTCGGTGACGAGGATGACGAGGAAAGCAAGAAGAAACAGAAGCTCCAGCAGAAGTCCATCGCCAAGATCAAGGCTTCTAAACGCTTCCAGAGGCGCAAGCAAAAGCTCTCCGCCGCCGGCCGCTCCGATGAAGAAAAGGATTTGATCAATGAGCTCCTGAGGGCAGCTGCACCGCTTCCAGGTCAGATGGCCAATTGCGAGATCTGCAGCGTGCGCTTCACTGTCACACCCTACTCCCGTGCTGGCCCTGACGGTGGCTTGCTGTGTAACCCGTGCGGCAAGGAGCTTGAGAAGGAAGATGGTCCGCCCAAGAAGAAGAAAAAGACCACGCCAGGCGGCCCCGTTGGCAAGCGACGCAAGACTCAGAGCAACGTCCTCGATGGAACCTATGTGTTGGGTGCCAAGACTCTCATGAGTCTCTGTATCGAGACCATCGCCAAGAACATTGAGCTTGCAGACGACCTCGGAGCATTGCCTCCTCGAATGGTTGACAAGGTCGCGCGGATGCTCTCCAAGAAACGTCTCCTTGATCCCACTACTCTCAACCTCTTCCTCCAGCCAACAGCCCACGATGTGTCCATCTACGACGCTGCCAAACTGAGCACGGATGATCTGATCCGTGTTTTCCAAATGGTTCCCTGCGTCAAGAACCTGAAGATACGGAATGCCATTCAGTTCAAGGATGAGGTCATGGAGTATGTGCTCTCGCGTGATAAGATCGAGCTTGAGGGCCTTTACCTCCATGGTGCCAGCCTTCTGAGCGCTGATATGTGGAAGAAGTACTTCACTATCAAAGGCAAGGCTTTGCGACAGCTTAAGGTTTACTACATAGACAAGCATTTCGACGATGACTGTCTTGCAACACTCAGGACTGCCACCCCATCGCTGAAGCGCATCAAGGTCTACAACAACCAAAAAGTTGGCGGTGACGGCATTCGCGAGCTGGCCCACTTGAAGGACCTGCAACACTTAAGCATCCAAGTTCACAACCATGTGCACCCGGACATATATGTCGATGTCATCCGCAGAATTGGCACCAATCTCAAAACGCTATCCCTCCGCATGGTCCCCCAGTTGGACAATACAGTTCTAGACGCCATCCACGCAAACTGTCGTCACCTCTCCAAACTGCGCATCACACACAGTGAGGCTGTGACTGATGCTGGCTTCGTCCGCTTGTTCACAGGATGGGGCAACCGGGGCCTCACATTCGTGGATTTGCAGAAGTGTCGATATGTCAACTCTGAGAAGCCAAGCGAGAACCCAGATGGCATCGGGCTCTGTTCTGAGGGATTCAAGGCTCTGATGGCGCATTCTGGCCGTACACTGCAGAATCTCAACGTCCATGCGTGCCGACATATCTCTAGCGAGGCTTTCGAGGAGGTCTTCGGCCCGGGACAGATCTATGAGGACCTGAAATTTCTGGAGATCAGCTTCTGTGAACAAGTCACCGACTTTGTGGTGGGCTGCATCTTCCGCAGTTGCCCTAATCTGAAGGAGCTCAACGTTTTTGGGTGCATGCGAATCAAGGATGTGAGGGTGCCACGGGGCAAGATACTGGTGGGTGTGCCCAACGCCTTGGGAATGGTCATCGAGGGCCAGTTTTGAAGTGCGCTATACGCTTACACATCGACTATCATGACGTCGATGATGATACGACCTTAAGATGCTGTATTTCGCAGCTTTAGAGACAGCCAGGTAGCCATGGTTTATCCCCTTCTTGCGTTCAGACCATTTGGTTACTTGCTAGGCACGCAAAATCTTTGCAGAGTCACTGTGAAGTGGAGGCCAGACCCATCCGATGGATGGAGGAGGGGGTCTCTATAAACTTCCGATATGCTGGGCTATTACTTGCCCTTTCTTTGTAAAATACTTCTGTAATGCTCTCAAGAGACTCACAACATAGCTAAATAATGAATAACGACAATGTAACCGATGAACCCAAAAGCTTGTCCTTTCTTGTCATGTTTATGGGATAGCCTTAGGCCTGTGACACTGACTTGATCAAATGCCGTACCCATATTTTTATGCGCATGAAGCGCTTGCAGTCATCCCTGCCTCTTTAGTATATGGAACTGCTTGGTCAACTAGTCGCCTGCGCCACTGCTCCTTGTGTCCTTCAGCTATTCGTTCGATCATCCCGGGGGAGATTGAGTAGGCCGCCGCGGGCGAGAGCATCCTCGAAAGAGCTTGGTGGGACCGGGCATCCACTCGCTCGATCGCCACATCAACCGTCAATCGCTTAGAGCAATCTGACCTTTATATCAGATCTTGAAAGCCCCTCATAAGGCAGCATTGCAGCCACTCAAGCTGTGAGGACGCCCGCTCTGTGGTGAGCTCACATGCAATCCAAAGTCTCCAAGGCAGCGAAGTGATCCAGGTCCGGCCCAGTACGAGCTATGGACATGCAAACTTTCACCCATGTCGAGATATCGATAGCAGAATCTGTATTCTCGCCAAAATTGTCGTAACACACGGCAGGGCCAAGCGACAGAGGCACAGGAGCTGAATATGAATCCCTTTGTCATGGCATCATCCTGCAAGTATCTTCAGCTGATGCTATGCAGGGCGCGAGCCACGCAAACCCTTGAATTGGAGGAGGAGCCTCCAATGCTTCACTTCGAGCACTGTTGCCTCTGGTACGTGATTAGCTCGTACTCCGGAGCTGTTAGTCCACTGGCAGTGACAAGGTAGTCGAGTGCCCGTTTGTAATCAGGAGTTGCCTGTCCTCATCATGCGGAGGAAGCTGGCTGCCCAGGTGTAGCCTCTGGCTGTTACAAGGCACGCTGACATGTCCTGGGAAGCGTATATAGGACTATAAAACGGTGTCAATACGACATTACTCTTCTCATGTTCACATTTTCAGTGAGGTGGGTGCGGCTCCCATTCCTTCCACTTGCCAGAGCTCCTTCAAGTTGCTCCAGCCCTTCTTCAAGCACGAAAATTATCGTGAAGACGTCAAGCCTGATGATGTTCCTCTGCGCCCAATGACCCGGCTGACCCACTAGGAAAATGTATCCTACCCCGCCACGGTCGTGTGCATATGTTCAAGCCGCGGAGCTTCCAACGTGGGCAGGCCGACACGAACGTAGTCGCTGCCGTCTAGATGGTCGTCTAGATGGTCGTCGTGCATCCATCCATATTTAGGTACGTACCTAAGTACCTAGGTACCATTATCGGGTAGTCAGGTACGGGAGATGCTGTGGGGCCGACCGCACCAGATTTCCGCGCCGATGACCAGGACGCTACGTCAACTGAACGGCCCTGACAGCGGGTTCCCGAAGAGACTATAATCGAAGGCAACTCCCTATAACTGATAGATTCTCCAGGCATTCAGTAGAAGCATCTTCACTACCCAAAAAAGTTGCGATTAGTTTCACTCCTAAGTAACTACGTATGTAGGTTCCAAGTTTCTTAGCATACATCGAAACCGCGCCAGCGGAGCGCCACAGCAGGAAGTGTGTAGGTACCTAGGTACTCAACCAGACCCGTGGGATTGGTAACCTAATTGGTCCACCGGGCGTTGCTTTAGTGCGACGGCAAATATTAGGGGACTACTATGTACGTACCTCGGTACGTAGTCCTTCTCTGAACAAAAAAAAAAGAGACCACGCAACTAGAACCACAAGCCAATCGGTCATTCCGCGCGTTTCTTGGCCCCCACGCGTTACTGCCAACGTCTTCATCTGCTTTGGTCGTCCCTTCGCATGGCTTTGTGTTCCTTTTCTACAACTATCCTTCCCCGACGCCGCATTCTCGAGCCCATCGCAACTCTGTCCTGATCTTCTTGGCTTCCAATCGTGGCAGCCGACAACACGATGCGATGGCTCACCTCATTGACGGGCTACATAGCCCCTATCTTCCTGATCTTCTCGCCGATATTGTCGTACGGTGACCAGGCCATGTCGATGCATCGCAACAAGTCGAGCGCAGGCTTCTCTCTGGACATACCACTCATCATGCTGGTAGCCTCCTTTTTCAGGTGCGACAACTCCCTACATCTCAGGGTTCGCGCTCGATCATTGCTAACATCTGGCTCTCTGCAGGATATTCTACTACCCCGGCGCACGATACGATACCGCACTGCTCATCCAAGCCTTGCTTCATGTTGGGATGCAGCTCATATTGCTGAAGATAGCTCTGGATCACCGGCCGCCCCCGTCAGCCAAGGGCGGCGATGCTACGCTCCCATTTGCCGGGGCTAAGGAAGGGTTGTTCGAGAAGAGACCTTATAAATTCTGGCAATGGAGGTCGCCTAAGCCGTACGTGATTGATATTGGTCCCTATTCTGCATCGAAGACGAACTCGTGCTGACAATGTACATCTTTTAGTTACTGGCAGACTCTTCTCTGGCTGTTCATCATCCTCACGGCGCTTGAGCTTGCGCTCGCGCCCTTCCCCGGGCTGTACGCCACGTACTCGATGTTGCTTGGATATATAGGTCTCTCGGTCGAGGCGACGCTCCCACTACCGCAGATATTTTCGAATGCGCGCTGTCGGTCATGCAAGGGGTTTCGGGTTTCGGTCCTGGCGAGCTGGCTCGCCGGTGATGCTATGAAGATGTTCTGGTTCTTTACCGCGACGACAGAGATACCCTGGGCCTTCAAGTTATGTGGTATCTTCCAGGCGTTTTGCGACTCCTTTTTGGGCATCCAGTACTTGATGTACGGCAACGGAGAGGGCAAGCTCAAGGATGATGAGGGCACGGCGGTATTTCACACGGAGATGGAGACACTAGCTGTCCCAAACGGCATACCGAGCGGTCGCAGGACGCCCTTCGAGAAGCCTCTGTAATAGATTTAATCACAAATATCAATTGGGCTCCAATCCTGCTCGTCGACTAATGCGCGATCTTAACGAGGGAGATAGATGGTCTTGGAATATGCCAGGGGATGGGTGGTTCTTAGTGAAGAAGATGCGATTGCATGCGTATCATTCAAACTGACGTACATGCTATCGGTTATGCGGGTACTGCTCGGGTTCGATCCCAGGAGCATTACCATGGCCTCCCGAAAAAAGTATGTGTTGCGACTTGCGAGAGACCTCGGCATCGAGATGCATGGCAAATCTCCAGCTTGATGCTGTAGCCGTTCAGTTCTGTTACTGGGAAACACCCAGCCACCTCATTGTAAGACCAATTGAGATAGTACGAAAGGGTCTGCAATCCCCAGAAAAGACTAAATGCATCAGTTGGCACTGAAATATTTACCGTAAGGTTTGGAGGTCTCTACCGCAGTAAGTTGGCAGGACTATAGGGTTTGTTCGGCTGAAGTGGGGGTAACTGCCTATCTAAACGGCACCGGCTAACCCAAGACCCTGGAGATGGCCTCGAGCTTCACAACCTTGAAACAATTTGACCTTCAACATTGGCAGCTTCATTTTTGAACCACTTGCACCCCAACAGTGCTCGTGACGGCCATCTTGACAACGAACTTGACCACCACCCAAGTACTTTTGTTGAGTCGTTTCTGTCCATTGGCTGAGATTCGTACTTCGACCGACAACTTTACCTATTCGGAGCATACATCTACTTAGTTTCACTTCGCGCCTCGCGCTTCACTTCCTGGCCATATCCGGTAGCCGTTCTGAACCCAGATCAATTTCCTTATTTTTATATACCCCAGTCTCCGGTCCCTGGACGCCTCAGGTCAGCACCTGAATTTTTGATCACCTCGAAGTACGTCAAGATAGCAACCTCATCGACCCGCTCAGCGCAGTAAGTCCTAGCACTATCTCTGAGGCCCATCAATCACTCTCTTTTCATCTCCACGAGCGAGGTATCTGAAGTCTCGATATCATCTTTCTTTGCCAGACGATCTGACGGAGGCAATTGCTTCTCTTGGGCTTCCTTCCTTACTGTCTACTTCATCCTCACCTCTGCTTTCGTCTTGCATCCTCTCCCGCACCCTCTTCTCTCCTTCCTCTCTCTTCCTGTCCCTGGTCTTCCACGCCTCCAGACCTGGCCTTGCCTACTTTCCACCTCGCATTCTTGCCAGCAAAGCCTGGAGGCATTTGACTTTCACTTGACAAACAACCCTCATATCTCGACCTCAGCCCCGCTGGGAGATTTTGTTGTTGTCCAACTTCACTGCCCCCCAGTCATTCTCTTTCTTGCTAACGGCGTCGATTAGACACCCACGCACCCAACATCATGCCAGCCAACTTCAGAACCGAGGAAGGCATGCGCCGCCTTTTGACGGCCGTCATTGCCGCTCACGACGTCAAGCTCAATTACAAGGGTGAGTGAAATTTCCATTTTCATGTTCCCCTTTCAGATGTCCTGCTTCCTGTTGGCCATTGCTACGGCATAAATCGCTTGCGCTAAGATCGGAACTCCTGTGCTCCACGAACGATGAAACTCTTGCCATTCAGAGGGGTAAGCTCTGCTGACTTGTTCAGCGATATCTAAGCACTATGGCTCTGATTGGGGAGAGAGTGGCATTGAGCACTTCTTCCGCCCTCTGAAGAAGAATGCCACTGCGATTCGGAAGCTGGTTGAGCGCAATGAGGATGCGGCCATCTTCGATCACAACGCGGTAAGCTAACTTCCCCGTTTCTAGAAATTGCCCGATACTTCGGGGACTCTACCCCGGATGGCATCCAGTGGCAGTTCCGTCAGATCAAGAAGGATGCTGAGGCCATGAGACAGGGCAAGGGAGCTTCTGACGCCACTCCCGGAACGACCCCCATTGCAACCCCCAAGTCCTCTCGCAAGCGTCCCGCTACGTCGGCACCTTCGACAGGCAAGTCGACCGCCACCAAGAAGGCCCGCAGCAACGCTGCCAAGGCCCCCGAGAGAACTGTCATCAAGGTGGATGACGACGACTCTGAACACTCCCCAATCCAGACCCCCACAAAGACTCGCCGGGTTACCATCAACCTCGATTCGGAGAGGGCCTTTTACGCGCAGCATGGCACCGACTACGACACCTGTGCTCCTCTTGGAACGGCTGCTACGTCTTCGGACCTGACCCTGTCTGAGTCGCCAAACAATGACGAGGACGTCAAGCCGACCACGCCCGGTGACGCACCCTCCTACTCATTCGTTCAACCTTCGCAGCCGTCCGCTGGCGGCGACGCCTGGAATATGTTGGGAAGCAACAGCTTTGGTGCAAGCAACACCCACTTTTCTGATTATTCTGACCCTCGGAAGAGCTACATTACGGATAATTACGACGACGAGCTCTCGGTCTAAGAGCGTCGATTTTTCAACATGCCTAGCTATTGGGGAAGGAAGTGGCACTGTGAATCTGCGACATGCAAGCTTTTCTGCTCGGTCTCCTCTTCTCTTCCCAACGCTGGAAGCAGACCGCTACCCGATATCTGATTTCCACGGCTATTTCCGAAACAATTTGCACTGCGCCTTGGTCTTCGATACGGTCGGCTCCCAGCTATTTTCCATTTACTCAAGCACACCATCTCACGCAACGCCATGCGTGGATCTTACGGTGGTTGCGTTTGACACATGTGTGTCATGCTTGTAGGATACCCAAAAGTCTGTTCTGTTTTGTGTTTATCTATTCATCTTGGTCTGGTCGGGCAAGCAACCATTCATATGGTCTGCTTTCGTGGTCTGCGTTTGGATCTGGTTTCACCCCACAAGTGTGCTGCACTGATGGTGGCAGTGTTGCTCAGAGGTTCCGGCTGTCTGAGAAGGACTTGTGGGATCATGGCCTGCCTCTGAAGAGACGCGCGATGCTATCTTTCGAATACCACCACAGGCAACCTGTTCATGATGGAAAGGTGGAGTGGAAGGATGTTGCGGTCATTGGACCGAAGTCTCGCTGCGTGTTTGCAACCTGCAAGCAGATGGCCACGATGAAACGGAAGAAGTTGATGAATCAGGTTGACTTGACAATCAAATGCGATGATTTCTCTTGAACGACTTTCCCATGTGATGACCCGTCGTTCCTTGAGCATGGCAACGGCCGGAGTTATATGAATTCTGTGGTCTGTCAACAAAGCCCGGCAACGTAAAGATTCCATCGAGTGTCTGTATGGCAATCGTGAGATATATTTTCCACCTCGCGCTCTGTTCTTGCATTGCTCCTGGCACTTCTACGGTAGTCGTGCCACGCCCCGCCCTATCAAGATATACAGCCGTCACAGACAAGACCACGCGCACAGCCCTGCAACTTGATCTCCCATCAGCGCTCCCGTCAGTGCCAGCGCATCCAATCCGGCAACCAACCACTGACTTCGTCAGCCTCATGACTGACATCCTTGCCCTCACGACTGGCTTCCAACGCCTCACGACCGGCTTCCTCAGCTTGTCTCGCCGCAGTCTGCGCTCGCTCTACCGCACGACAGCCTGCCACAAGCTCGGCTGCCGGGGTACAATGGAGGTGCCGTGTTATTTTCTCATCCCCTGCGCGACGGGCCGTATCCTTCGCCAGTCTTCTCCCGCATCAAAGAGCGTTCCCGGAGCCCAAGGAGCTCGTTGTAACGCAGCCAGGCGTGCTGTCTGGCCATCTCGATGCAGGATGTCCCGGTCGCGCGTGCCACTTTCGTTCAGGGGAAGTCAGTAAGCGCGCGTACCTCGGGGCTCAGGGTGCAAAAGAAACGAGAAAAGAAGCAGAAGAAATATAAAAAGTAAGAAGAACAGAAGAATAAAATGAAGAAGAAACACATACACTCCCTACTCTCCTTGTCCATGATCTGCTGAACAATCTCGTCGTTGACCCTCAGCTCATCCCTCAGGAAGGCGACCCAGTCCCCGTCGTCGTCGCTGCGCGGGCCTAGGGGAGAGACCCCGCCGGAGGAGGAGGAGGGGGACCCGTCGAAGGTCGCCATGATGAACATCCCGAACTCGTAGATCTTGACGCCCTCGTGGGCGCGGGCGCTGGTGTCCCCCGCCTGCGCGAGCCGGCTGACGGTGCCCTCGGTGTCGGCGAGGCGGCGGTGCTACCACGTCCCCCACCCCCGCCCCCAGAGCTCCCACGCCCTGGGCGCGGCGTACCCGGCGTGGGCGAGCGTCTCGGGCGAGACCAGGTAGGCGGGGACCTGGAGCCACGAGGTCTCGGGCTGCGCCTGCGGGTGGAGGCCGCTGTCGTCTTCGTAGTCGAGGAGGGTCAGGTGTATGCGCTGTGTGAGATGTAGCGGCCGTAGGAGTCCCCGTCTCGCCAGCGCTGCCGCGTCGTGGCTCGTTATGATCTTGACGGATCGGACTGCTATGTTCAGGCTCATCTTGATGTATCGCGGGCGGTCGGTAGGCCTTCTCGGATGGGTGTACCAGGTGAGGCATTCGGAGGGTGCCTCGATAGATATTCTTGCAGTATCGTTGTAGTCTTCCAGTATCGTTATTTTCCAGCTCGTTGACTCACATGGACGAGGAATTCCACTGTTATCCGGCTTTAATAATGTCTCTGCCCTCCAGAAAGTAGGTTCCCGCCTGTGCATCCCGAGCATATCCTTCCTTCTGTTGAAACCTCATGTTGTGCACTTCCAATCCATGGCGCCTTCCAGGACAACGCTTAAAAATTTCCGTACTTTCGTCCGCTACTATGGAAGGTATGACAGGTTGAGATTGGGCTGAGTTGCTTAGCAGATGTGTTGAAATGGTACTTGATCTACCTTGCGAAGCGTAATCCCCACCAACAAAACCAGATCAAGCAAGGTTCATGTTAGCCCAAAGCCGTAATAGGGATTAATAATAGAATACAAGAAATCCAGCGCACGAATGTTAAAGACCAAGTTTCACTGCCTTGACGCCCTGTAGTCACCAATATTATCCAGCAGCTCGACTAGGTCCGCATCCAGGGTATCGCACTGCCTCGTGATAACCTCGTCCACCCACGGGGCCCTCGTCTTGAACACCACGTTGAAAGGCATTGGCCTGATGACCAAGGAGTCCGTCATATCCAAGGGGTCGACCTTGACAGTCTCACCCGTTTCGCGGGACACAGCGCCCTCCAGGTCAAAAGCCCACAGAAGCATCGCGATCTGTATCCACAACTCGCTGCGTGCGACGTGCCGGCCAGTGCACGCTCTCCTTCCAAAACCGAAGCCGATGGTGGGGAGGTCCCTGAGCGCGCTGTTGCGGTCGTCCATCCTCTCCTTTCCCTCTCCGTTCGTGGTGGCGCCACCGGATCCGTTTCCGATCCCGTTACCGTTAGCATTTCCATTACCGTTACCAGTGCCGGCCAACCACCTCTCCGGCACAAAGTCGCCGGCATCCTCGCCGAAGACCTCTACCTCCCTCGTGATGGCCCACTGGTTCGCGAAGACGATGCTACCCGCTGGGATGCGGAAGCCTTCGTACTGGTCCTCGACCTTGGTCAAATGGGGCACCCCCGTGGTACCGATCGGCCGCCAGCGCAGAATCTCCTCTACAATCGCGTCGATATATGGTAGGCGGGCGCGATCGTCAAAGTTGGGCGGCCGATCCCTCCCGACAACATCATCTAAATACCCCTGCGCTTTCGCCACGAAACCCGTGTCCTGGGTCAGCCAGGCCACGATGAACCAGCGTGCCGATAATACCGTTGTTTCTAGAGCCGCGTCTGCCAGGATCCTGATACACGGTGCGCGGTTAGCGGGAAATCGCATTGTACGAGTGCGCTTGCGCGGACGCCGAAAATCATCTTAGGCTGGGTGTTAGAAGGAGTGGAGAAGGGTGACGTAATTGAGAAAGACGGCAATACGCACCCCAAGTCAAAGGCAAATTCCTCCTCGCCCATATGCTTTCTCTCGGCGCTGGCAGCCATCTCCTTCGCGAAATTCCATCCGGGGTTGCCCAGCGCGCGGTGGAGGTTGCCCACGTGCAGGTCGCGCTGTTCCTGAAAGTGCTTCTCGGCCCTCTTCTTCCACGGCCAGGGTAGGGGAATCCTGTGGAGGCACGGTAGGAAGTCAACCAGGTTTGGGCCGACCATCATGGCTGCAAAGTCCTTCTGGATTGCGTGGGCCCTGGCGTGCTCGGGCTCCTTTCCAGTGAGGAGGCGGTAGCCGTAGATAAGTGCGTATGTGGTTGAGGCTGTGGTGCGCTCCAGCTCGTGGTGACAGTCTACTCCGTTCTGTGATCTGGACTCCTTGAAGATGTTGTAGATAAGCTGTCTGGACTCCAGATCAAGTAATGGCCGGTAGGAGAATGCTGCTCTTGGGGTGAGGAGTGGGGCCTCCATCTTCTGGTGTACTAGATAGGAAATCAGTTAGATCTCAGTCTCGAGCTCAGACAATGTCCCGTGTATGTTGAATTTATCTTACTCTTGTACTGTGAATCATATGGCATGAGGAGTAAGTGCAGACCCTTCAATGCCAACTCTCCGGCCAAGACGAGACGAGGCCGGTCCGAGTAGATGGCACCTCGCCTGGCGAGGAGGTCCTGAGCCGCCTTGGCTGACTGTAGTAGGATGATGGACTGGCCCAGCATATTGAGGTGTATTACGGGGCCATACTTCTTGCCCCAAGCCTCCCATTGCAGCCACACGCGAGAGCTTTGCAACTGGTGAATGTTGCCAATGATAGGCAGACCGGGCGGACCAGGAGGTAGAGGCAGGGACTTCCATCTTGTGCTGCGGCTCAGAAAATATCTCGATGAGCGCTCAACCAGTAGTATAGCGGTGAGACTGACGAGCACGAGAAGGATTTGTGAAACCATTGTGGCCTCTGTTTCTTTCTTGCTTCTTTCTTCCTTTCCCTCCTTGTTTCTTCTTGTCTACTTCTTTCACTTTCACGGTCGCAGCATGCCTGAAGGCTGTGGCTGTAAAGGATGGCTGTAAGGGAGGGTAGTCTTCGGCGGCAGGGCGGCAGCAGATCTTCGATTACAGACATGTTCTTATAGCGGGAAATCTGATGCGACCCGGGGCCTCGGGTCAGCCATCAGACTGCCAATTGAGTGGATCAAAGGAGGGGATGAGGTGGCATGCATTGCATGAGGTGCGAGATATGAGGTGCGAGGTGCTTGGCAGGTGAGACCGCGGAGGGCGGGGTACCGATATGCCCCTGTTTCCCAATTGTTATACTATTGGTGGCTTGGGGGGTTCTAGTGTTGGGGTTAGTCCTGATAAGGCGGGAGGGGGTGGAAGGGGCATATTACAGTACAGGGAAGAGGGGAGGAAGGAAGGAAGGAAGGAAGTGGGTGTGTGTGGGTTTGTGGGCGCACATGTGGTGAGACGGGGACCGTTGATAAAGCAAAAAGAGGACGGAGGGAAGGAGGGGGGAAGGGGGGGAGGGGGGAAGGCGCACGCGGGCCGATCCTCGATAGACTACTGGGGCTTGAGCTTTCATCTGGAGTTCGACAGTTGATCCGCCCCCAAAATCTGGACCCGGGACCCGGGGGACTGGGAAGCCTGTGGGGCCTGACGCACCGTACACTGTACAGTACGCATGGTGCTGCAGTGCTGCCTAGTACTCCCTAAGTACCCCAGTAGGTAATACTGTACATAGGTGTGTAACCATCCTGAAACTCCACACAGCAGATGTCATAATCCCGCATCAAATCGCGGATTTTTTGTCTTGGGTACTTTTTGAAGTTACACTACATTCATCCATTATCTTTCTAGATTATCGGTTACCGCTGGGAAGGTATGAACACACCATAAACGGGAGATTGAGGGCGAGAAAATTCCCGAGGAGGCACAACGGTAACACATGAACGGAACTACTTATGTACTCTCTGCTCCGCTAATGATCAACC
>LKEB01000099.1:45115-61749 GCA_003795295.1 Cytospora leucostoma
CCTCCCAACAGCTTGGAACGCTCAGCACGCTCCAGCATAAGGCCCACACACTCCAGACGCAGACGCAGATCCCATCCCCATCCCGCGCTCGCACCACTCCTTGACCTTTTTCTTCTTGAGAAGCTTCCGTGACCGCTTCCTCTTCGTCAGCGTAAGCGTCGTGGTCGGCGGTGACGACTCCTTTTTGTCCGCATCTCCAAGGGTCTGGGTAACAGGGACAGACTTCCCCGAGTCCATCGACGCCACAGACGCCACAGACGCCACCGACCTGCCGCTACCCGTCGTCAGGCTCTGGGCCCACGCCAGGTCCGGCAGCGAGGCGACATCACGGACCGACCGCGACGGCATGAGAGGGCCGGGCTTCCTGTGCCTGATTTCCACCATCGAGACGGTGCCGGGTGTGACGATGTGGGCTACCCGGGCAGTTCCCATGTCGACAGGATCGGCTCCTTCCTCGGATTCGTCTACTTCCTCTTCTCCATTTCCTTGTCCTTCTCCAGTGTATCCGCCGAGTGGTCGCTCTTCTCTATCCTCGCGCTTTTGCTGCGTTTGCAGCTCGAGATCGGAACATCGATTGCCGCCGGTGACTTCGCTGTTGTCTTCGCTGTCGCTGTCGCTGTCGCTGCTGCTGTCGCTGTCGCTGCTGCTGCTGCTGCTAGGCCGGCGGTGCAGCGACGCGCAGATGTAAAAACCTATCATGAAAATCATCAGCACAAGCGCCGAGATTATAGCGGCGAAGATCGTACCGTCCTTGATGTCAAGCTCCTGGTCGTTGAAGGCGACTCCCACTTGGTCAGGCAAGTGGTCTTGTGCTTGCTGGGTAGTCGAGGACGATAGCTCCCCGAAAGTATTCGAGCGAAGCAACCCAGGTGGGCGACGAGGGCAAGAATTGTCTAGAGATGGATCATTGTGATCCGAGGTGCGAGTACTGGTGTCCATTGTGTTCCTCGATGAGAAAACCCCCAAAGGTAGACTTCGAGCGAATGGCCAAGTTCAGGCTTGCTCGAGTGTAAGTTGAAGGCTATCAGCATTATCGAGGTGATCACAAAAGGTGAGGTGCGAGGAACGCGTTGGGTACCTGCTGAACACTTTAGCAGGACTTCAGACGAAGATAAAAGGCCTTTCGATCGAAGCCTGTGACTGGAAATGAGCCATACGTCGTGATGCGATCGCAGTCATCAGTTACCGTTTCGTACAACGTTCATCAATACATATATATTTACACTAGTAGTGGAGATACTTTTTCCACATGGCCGTTTTGCTATACACCATATCCGTGTGCCTTTCTCTACCTAGAGAGCAGTCTCTTCCGCCCGGAGAAACGGCTTGACCCTTAACCAATACGCAGAAATTACAGGTATCGTTATACAGTAAACACCAACCTTTCCAACGACTTTTGCTTCATATTTACCCCCCCCCCCCGCTGCATTGACTTGCGAGTGAGTGCGAGCTCATTTCTTCCCAGCTGAAAGACGCAGGGACACTTGTCCCCATGTCGTGGCCAGCCCCCAAGCGGTATCATTGCTGGTGTGCATCCTTCACGTCGTCTGCTCCTCGTGGTTCTTCTTCTCGGACCCTCCATGGGCCACTCCTGTGGCATCATCAGCCTTCGATGTAGTGGCTACCCCTTCCTCCGCCTCGCTGGCGCTCTGTACCATCCCGACCCTGGACTTCTTACCCTTCACGCTCCTCCATTCCAGGGTAGCCGCACCAAAGATGGTCAGGCACGTCATGATCAATCCTACCTGGAACACCTTTCTCAGCGCCGCGTTGTAGGCTACCAACACGGTCGACTTGAGCGGTTCGGGCAGAGCGGTGATTGTCGTGGCGCCGGAGTTCAGTATAGTCGACGCGTCGAAGCCCGGCAGACTAGCGAGTTTCCTGAGCAGCTCGCCATCGAGGACGTTCTGCCCCACCGAGACGAAGATTGCACCACTCAGCAGTTGTGAGGACAACATGAGGGCGGTGCCGATGGGGACGTCGTGTGTCTGCAGGACGGTCTGGGCGGCCAGGTTCGGCGCCTGGAAGGTCATCCCCATGCCGAAGCCGTAAAGTACCTGGTATCCGATCCATTTCGCCTCGCCTGTGTCAACCTGCAGAGTCGTCAGGAGGCCCGCGCCGATGGACAGCAACACGACACCACAGATCATGAAGGGCGTGTAGTACCCTATCTTGGAGATGAGAACACCAGTTGTGATGGACGCAAGGACCATAGGCAGGACCATGGAGAGCGAACGGATTCCGGCATCAACGGCACTGTATCCTTTGATAGCCTGAAACCAGAGGGGTAGGTAGTAGAAGGTGATCATCATGGACGCGCCGATAAAGAAGGTTGACCAGAAGCCAGCTATGATACTGCGCTGGGCGAATATTCGGGGAGGAACCGTGGCTGTTTCCGGCCTGACTACCTGAGCCACCACGAATCCGGTCAAGAGTACACCGGCAAGCGTAAGCAGCGCGATAATACGGCCGTTGCCCCAGGCATAGGTGAGGCCGCCCCACTGGAGCGCCAGGAGCAGACAGATTGTTCCGGGCAGCAGCATAGCGAGGCCGAGGAAATCGAGCTGGGACAGCTTCTGTCTGTTGGGGAGATGCGTTGTCTCTCGGTCGGGGACCTGCAGAAGGAAGAAGATCAAGAGCGACGCGATACCGCCGAAGGGCAAGTTGATGTAGACTATTTCCAGCACGCGGTCAATTGGGGTTCTCGTATCCTTTTGCCTATATGCAGACAGACTTACAACACCATCTCCATGTGACATTGCTGGTGAAGGCACCTCCTACCAGAGGACCGATCACACTGGCTAGGCCGAACACGGCTCCGAACATGCCCTGGAACATCGGGCGTTTGTGGAGGGGCACCGCATACACAAGAACGGTGATCTGTTTTCGAGTGCGATTCTCATCAGTCTCACTGCTGGCCAACAACATCCCTCCCAAACACCCAGAAGGGACAATGGTACTCACCACCCCAGAGTAAATACCCGCGCTCCCGAGGCCCGAGATCGCGCGGCCGACGATAAAGGCCACCGAGTTGGGCGCAGCTCCACAGAGGGCGCTCCCGACCTCGAAGAGCAGGATGGCGGCAAGGAGGACGAACTTCACGCTGTAGAACGTGTACAGCTTGCCAAAGCTGAGCTGGAAGGCGCAGTTGGTCAGCATGAAAGCCGATCCATACCAGCCAATATCCGTGACCGAGTGGAAGTCGTCCGTGATCTGAGGTATCGCCGTCGAGATGATGAGTCGGTCCTGGAGGTTTGATCAGTCAGCGTTCGACCCCCTGACGAGTACCGTAAGTGTCATTACCTACCAGGGCGACCAGGAATATCGTCACAAATAGTGAGACCACGAGAAGGACTAGCTTGAGGCCAGACGGGTAGACGATGTCCTCCGTGCGGGTACGCGCCAGTCCGATTGGGTTCTTCTCTGCCTCGTTCCCCGCGCCTGTCGCTAGAGTCGAGCCTAGATCTGGCTGCGGAGTCGAGCTCAGGGAGGCGTCGTGGGGTGGATCGCCACCCTGGTTGGGCCTCTTGAGTCTGGGGAGCTGCATTCCGTTTCTCTCTTGCTGCCGTCGCAGTCAACCCGAAATTGAGCTGTTGTGTGCCCCAGGGAGTCTGCGATCACCAAGTCTTGTCTTCGCATGGGAGCAATAGAAGAGATTGGACTACGACTGCGGAGCTCTGTGCAATCTTATGTGACCTTTCTGGTATTTATATAGATGGATAGAGGATTGAGGTCAATATAAAGCGGCAAGGGAAGAACCAGCCAGGGTATAGACATGGCTGGTAATTGAGCACGCGGCGAAGACAGCAGATACAATACGAAGAATGACTTCAAATGATGTGTGTTAACATCAGCTCGGAGTCGCATAAGCTGGGCATGATCCCTACTTCATCAGCGAAGCTCTCTGTAATAGTACGATGGCTACTACTAGTAGCATACAGTTTCACATAAGACTTGCATATAAGTCCCTTTCGTTCGGTCTAAGCCGATAAAAGGATCGAAGCGGACGGCAGTTGAACTTCGGTAACACCGAACTGCCGTTATATGTGATGGGTGTAGCGGACAGACCGATATAAGAACCTCTGGTAATTGTCCCGACCAACCTGCTCGGGCCGGAGAAAGCTTATCCGACTGCCAAGCCTTCGTCTGTGGTGGCACACAACGCCCGTCTGACATGTATTTTCCCTGTAGGACGCTGGCTCTTCGAAAGGCTTCAGGGATTGACCACCTTGAATCATCCACCTCTCAAGCCTTGATAGGTCTTGACAGCCGCGGTTTCGGCCGCGGGTAGCATTTTGAGCGGGAATCTTAGGCCAGCCGTAGCGAACCGCGATCTCCTGCTGTCTTGGCCTCGTCTGTTTGAGATTTGACAGCGGCCTACGGGTATTATTGACCCTGTCATATGGGTCACTCCCACACTGCAACGGATCTTGCCACACCGTTCTTACACCTTAGTAAAGCGATGACTGCCACGGGGTCGTCAGACAGAACGCTGTACGGTCAGCCCAGTGATCTGAAGTGCAGTGGCTTGTTGCATTGTGAGCATATCCTGCCCGCTGTGGCGGTGTTTACGTTACGCCAGCACCATTAGCCAAGACATATTAGAAGTCGAGGTGTGACTTCTCCGCAAATGCTCTAGCACTTGGTGTTTTCCGGATGGATTTCTCGCATAGGGTAGAAGACCGAAATGTCCTCGTCATCTCATATCTGAGGGGAGCTGATGAGACATGCCTGTTGTACACGCGTATAGGGCATACCACCGAAACGCCAAAGCCAGAGACGTTTACTTCTCACTCCCTAGTCCTGCCCGAAAACGTAAGGTGTCTTTCCTCATATCACCAGTCAGGTTGAGGGCCCATTACGTAGGGATAAAGATCCGGTACTTGGGTCTGCCCGGTCGCTAGATTGGGCACAGCCGTCGTTGTGTTGCCCCAGATATCGAAATCCAGCACCCCACTGAAATCAAAGTAGTTGCCCATGTAGATATCCGAGATTCCACCCTCAGCACCGCTGAACTCCATGGCTCTGTTACCACGGTCAGCAATGCCAATGTCACCGGTAACAGGATTGAACATCTCATTGTTCGGCGTTTTCCCCGGCTCGCTCTTGATGCTCGAGTCGTCCGATCCAGGCATCGTCAGTCGGAGTTTCTGGACACACTGCGGTATCTCCGGCGGATGGCCTAATTGGGCACAGAGGACTGCTTCTCGTTTGCGCCAGGCCCTGAAGACGAAGTAGGCGAGCTGGTGGTATGCTCTCTGCGTCGTATCGTAGAATTCTGGATAATGCTGATACACATCGTCGACGACTTCCCATGCCTGGTCCACCAAACGGCCTGTTGTTCGGTTTGACAGCTGGCCCACGAGGTACGCGAAGATATCGAACTGGAAGTGCAGCCGATGAAACCATTCCCAAGCTGGATGGCTGGCAATCTTGTGTTGCTCGACACCATGAGCTGTAGAATCAACAGCAAGCTTGAAAGCGTTGCTAGTATGGTCATAGACCTCGGCACCCCAGTCGGGGGATTCAGTTGGGGGTCTGATCAGTGCCGAGAGCTTCTTCATGATGTGATCTTTCAGTTCGCGGGCCAGCTGATGAAGTTCCCCAGCCGTAGGGGATGAAAACCTGGCGAAGACTCCTTCGAGGTCTCTGTCGAGCTGCCGGATTACGCTCCTATACTCGTCGACTTTCGCCTTGTTAGGCCCTTGGTCATCCTTCACGGCCTGGAGTTCGATTACCACCAGGATAGTCTCGATACCTGGTATTTGAATCAGGTGCTTGGCGATCTTGAAGACCGTTAGAACGAGAATCATGTCAGTTGGGCCTTCGCTGTCCTTGATTCGTTCTGTAGCGGAGGGCAAAAGATCGGCATCGTTGATATTCTTAGGCTCCATTGTGTCCCAGCCACGAGGTAGCAGGGTATGGCTGAGTCCCGACAGCATGGCGTACTTGGCGTCGATCATGATGATTTGCCACCATAAGCGCCTTCTCATCTCTGTCTCGAAAGGCTTCAACCCTAGGAGCTCGCCATCCCGATGCAAGCCCATCTTCTGGGCGATACGAATCACAATGCCGTTCAGGATCCAAGACGCATGGCGATTATACCTTCCTTGCAGGGATATCTAGAGAACGTTAGCCTTTAACAGTCAGGCGGTTTTCAGCACAAGGAAGATCTCCCACCAGGTATATAACAAGAGCTTGGAGAGTGAAGAGGTCGTGCGTCTTCAGGAAACCCAGACGCGTCAGGCACGCCCGAACGCCTTGACTGAACTTGGCCAGCGCCCTGTCACGTTGTATGCCGAGTATCTCCTCGCACTCCTCTTTTGTCATCGACACGACGGCGAGAGTGTATATTGCAAATAGCAGGGCCTCGACATTCTTCGGTAGGTTTGGCGAGCTGCCTGTGGCTTCCAGTAGATAGGGTTGCATGGTTGGGACGTGGATTATCTTGGTAAGGGGATTGCATCTGTCGAGATAGATCTGCCACAACCGCGCTATGTGACTCGGGCTCGGTGTAAGGTCCTCCGGCATCGCCAACGGTGTCTCACCGTTACCAAACATCAGCTCGGCGTTGCCGTCAGGCGAGTTCGTGAAATCGTCGGCTGCAGGTGCAGGGGTGGACTCGTCGCATGCTATCTCGTCGTCGACCAATTTGCGCATAGATTTCAACTGGTTTAAGGGCCTTAGTTAGAGGGGCCCTCGGAAGTATCACGGCCGAGATGGGCATACCTCATCGTATACTGTTCCCAGCAGATACGAGTCCATGAATCGGAGACCACCATCCTCCTCGACAAGTTTGCCAGCTGGCTTCCACTTTGGTAAGGCGCTCTCCAGATTGGGGCCACCGTCGGGCTTCACACGCTTTGGTGATGGAGATCTGGCCGGTGGTGGAGAGGCGGGCTTTGCAGTCGCGTACTCTTTCAAAAGCTCCTCACATCGGGCCAGGCGTTCTTGAAGGTCCTGGTTGGGTCTTCGTCGTTTTCGGGCGGGGGCCGGAGTACTTGGAGTGCAAGTTACGTTTGCCTACGAGGGGCAATCGTGATCAGCATTGCGAATCATACTCGGGCTTTGCAGCGTGCGCAAGCCGAGGCTAGCGTAACTTGACATACCTTGAGACAGTTTGCGCAGGGGAAACTCCGATCACACTTGATCTTGCGATGCTGACAGAGGACGCAGGCGAGGATGCGTGCAGGTTTTTGCGGCGGCAGATGGGCATTCGAAGACTGACTGGCGCGCGCAGGAGATGGTGAGGCCCCTGTTGGGACTGCTGGAGCCCCCGTATTCGAAGTCATGGTTCTTGTCTCTCTCCCCGCGCTTCCCATACAAAGAGTTAGATGCTGCAGCCGAAAGGAGCCCTGCACAATCGAAGTAGGTGAGGGGGTTGGGGGGTTGAGGGGTTGAGGGATTGTGTCACAGAAGCAACAGTAGAACGAGCAGTGGAAGTGATGACTTCGCTGTATGAGTCTGGGGGATGACGAAAAAGTCCTTGTAATAAAGAGAATGGGGGCCAAGCCCGAGTCCTGGCTGTCTGGTCGGGGAAATGCGACCTGGATCTACTGTGTACAGACCGGTGTAGCGAAAGTACCTTTCGGACGTTGATGGACGGACACTTCCAGATGTCTGGCAGAGCTGACCGTTGTATGCGTCGAAATACGTACACGTAAGGACCTGTGTCCGATTGGCTACCAAGATAACTTGAACCTAGAAATCCTTAGTGTACTGGGCATATACTATGGCTTCTTGGTACCTGAATATCCTTTCTGCCAGGTTCAGAACAGCTAGGATTACCTAGGCACCTTGAAGTTATATACCTGGTCTCCCCAGCAGGCATGGGACACACCCAACACACCATAGGTAGTAGAAACGTTATTGTGGGAATCTGTTGAGGTAAGGCAAGCTCCAGATACTTTGCCGTACCGTATTCCTGTACTGTGCATTTCGGTGATGCACCTTCAGCCTCACCTAGTACGTAGGTACCTAGGTACTCAGAGAACCGGGACGGGCGGATCCAGATCTGATAACCACATCACAGTCAACTGGTACATTGTATCGACGGGCTTCGGTTGGATTACATATCCGAACATCCGAAGTACCCTGGTTGTCTAGCCAATGATTGCGGGCCTGAACTGCTGACATACCCCCAGCGACTCCTCCTATCTTATCGCCCTGAACATATCGACCCACTAACGGTCCCACCAGTTGACTCTTATGCCCCACTAAACCTTTTCCGCGCCCACGCGCATATCAATTGATGTTGGTGCGGCAGCTACTGCATCGCGAGATCGTCCCCAGCATTGCCATATTTTCCTTGTGCATGCGCATTCTGAATTCGGTGGCTTCTTGAGAGAGGAAGAGAGTGAAGAGAACAATATGTTTGCTCTGGTAAGCTCGAAACTGCACTTCCTGGACAATGGACTGGCACTTGGGGACTAAATTGGCTAGCACAGAGGAGGAGTGTCGCCGTCGCGGCAGTGCGAGCATGTCGCCAACTACCACTTCCTAGAGCCTCAACGCGAACCCTGAGGGTCAGTCACTATACGACAACGACAACCAGGCGCCAGGCTCAGGCTGGTTTCAACTCCCAGCTCGAAGACCCCTCAGCCTCCGCTGTCCTCTCCGGCCTCAAGACGCCCGTCCAAACACCCCAGACCCTTACCGAGAAGATCGTACAGAGATACGCCGTCGGCCTGGCGGCTGGGAAGAAGGTCAAAGCAGGCGACTATGTCACAATTCGTCAGTACACCCTCCAATCCACTTGAAATTCTCTGTCTAAATAGTGAAGAACCGAAACAATGCATGACCCACGACAACTCCTTCCCTGTCGCCACGAAGTTCATGTCCATTGGCGCATCCAAGATCCATGACAACAGACAGGTTGTCATGACACTGGACCACGACGTACAAAACAAGAGCGAAGCGAACCTGAAGAAGTACACGGCGATCGAAAACTTCGCGAAGCAACATGGCGTCGACTTCTATCCCGCAGGCCGCGGAATTGGCCACCAGATCATGGTCGAGGAGGGCTACGCCTGGCCAGGAACCGTTGCGGTGGCCTCCGACAGCCATAGTAACATGTACGGTGGTGTGGGTTGCTTAGGTGTGTATGAGTCGTACCATCCGTTCATACATGAACTAACCCCTGGGCTCTTATGAAATAGGCACGCCAGTGGTCAGGACCGATGCTGCGTCCATATGGGCAACCGGCCGAACATGGTGGCAGGTCCCTCCCATCGCCAAGGTCACCTTCACCGGACTTCTACCCCCAGGAGTGACTGGAAAGGACGTGATTGTTGCCCTTTGCGGCCTGTTCAACAGCGACGACGTTCTTAACCACGCGATAGAGTTCACAGGATCAGAACAGACGATGCGCAGTATCCCGATCGACGACCGCCTCACCATCGCCAACATGACAACCGAGTGGGGTGCTCTGAGCGGTCTGTTCCCTATCGACTCGGTACTCCAGTCATGGCTACGGGCCAGAGCGACAACGGCAGCGATGTTCAATGCGGACTCCGGCTCTGGAAAGCGATTCACACATGAGCGGATCGACGAGCTGCTAGAGAACCCCTTGAGCGCTGACCCTGGTGCGACATACGCCAAGTCCATATACCTCAACCTATCCACACTCTCTCCATTCGTAGCTGGCCCCAACTCGGTCAAGGTAGCAACACCTCTCAAGGACCTGCAAGCCCAGGACATCAAGCTCCACAAAGCTTACCTCGTCTCCTGTACCAACTCTCGCGCCTCGGACCTGGCTGCGGCAGCCAGGGTCTTCCGAGAGGCAGCCACAGACGGCGTCATCCCCAAGGTCGCGGACGGGCTGAAGTTCTACATCGCCGCGGCGTCGATCCCGGAGCAGCAGATTGCTGAGGAGGCTGGCGACTGGCAGGTCCTCCTCGACGCTGGCGCTATCGCTCTGCCGGCTGGCTGCGGCCCTTGCATTGGTCTGGGAACAGGCTTGCTCGAGCCGGGCGAGAACGGTATCAGTGCTAGCAACCGTAACTTCAAGGGGCGCATGGGCTCCACGGACGCCAAGGCCTACCTCGCGAGCCCGGAAGTCGTCGCCGCCAGCGCGCTGCAGGGCAAGATTGCCGGACCCGGGTGGTACGAGAAGCCCGAGGGCGTCGAGAAGGTCATCATCGGAGAGGGTAATGGTGACCTAGAAGCCGACAAGGCGGTCAGCATCGAGGATGCCCTGGACAAGCTCATCGCGCAGGCCGAGAGCATGATCACCGCCGCGGAGAAGGAATTCACCGGTGACAAGGAGTCAGCCGCCGCCGCCGCCCCTGCCGACAGCGCCCCAGCGGCGGCAGCCGAGGGCGAGGAGTCCCTGACCGAGATCCTCCCCGGCTTCCCGGAGAAGGTGGAGGGCGAGATCGTCTTCTGCGACGCGGACAACATCAACACGGACGGCATCTACCCGGGCAAGTACACGTACCAGGACAACGTGCCGGTGGAGAAGATGGCCGAGGTGTGCATGGAGAACTACGACACCGAGTTCCGCAACATCGCGCGCGAGGGCGACATCCTCGTCGCGGGCTTCAACTTCGGCTGCGGGTCCTCGCGCGAGCAGGCCGCCACGGCCATCCTCGCCAAGAAGATCCCCATCGTCGTGGCGGGGAGCTTCGGCAACATCTTCAGCCGGAACAGCATCAACAACGCGCTGCTGGGCGTCGAGGTGCCCAAGCTGGTCCAGAGGCTCCGGGAGACGTTCGGCAAGGGCGAGGGCGACAAGGCCGCCGCCGCCGCCGCCGCCGCCACCAGGAGGACCGGCTGGAAGTTCGTCTGGGACGTGAGGAGGAGCAAGGTCACCGTCACCGAGGGCGAGGGCGGCCAGACCTGGGACCAGAAGGTCGGCGAGCTGCCCCCCAACGTGCAGGAGATCATCGCCCGGGGCGGCCTGGAGAAGTGGGTCAAGTCTCAGATCGAGGCATGAGGGGGGGGCGTTGGTGGTCAACGAGATGAGATGAGATGGCTGTAGATATGCATAGAGCAATGTATGGATCGGAGTGGCATATGAGGAAAGAGAAAAGTACATGGTGTTTTTACCCCATCTGGTTATTGAAAATTTCACGAGAACTCTACAAGATTTAGAATAAAACAGAAATGAGTAATTGATTCCCGTCTCTTGTCTGACCACAGGCTTCTGGTGTGACACTGTGATACAACAAAGAACACTGCCCAGAATCGTCACGAATACAACCAGCCGTAGTGTACTTCGTTGTTACGGACTCGTTAGTTCTCTTCAATCTCGTCGCGAAGTATTTCAAGATGGGGAGGCCATCGGGCACCCAGTGGGATGCAAACCGTCAAAGGGTCCATCACCGTCTGGACATCCCCAAGAATTCGGTCGATATCATCATAACTACACGAGGCTTGACTGGCGATTTGAGGGTACTGGTGCTGCATTGGTTTTCGTCTCCTATCAGCAAACGAGCAGCCCGACCACCTTATGCTCGAAGCCTCGAAGCTATCCGTAGACCTGAGCGACAGATGGAAGCTGCCTTATCCCCTCCCCGTCATGACGACCTATCGATCTTTCTTCTCCCTCATGGTATCATATGCAAAAGTTGTACGCCTCCATTGAGTTGCTTCAGGGCCCATTTCGCCCTCCGCCTCAAGAAAATCGCTATATCAGAAGATGCAAAATCCGCAGATCTGCACGCTGTTTTTCCTCGTCCCGACGAATGCAAAGTTTCCCCCCGTTATGCGTATCCATTGAGTTTCAGCCATGTTTGTCCCCGAACGCCATGCCAATTGCTGTCCTTTTCTTTTTCTATAATTTCCATGCCAAACAAAATCACATCCTCACATGACGAGGCACTCCCTGTCAGGAACCTCGCCTTTTCCTTTCGTCTTCTCTGGATCCTTATCACCGATGTGACTCTTTCGATGCGCCCTCTTCTTGTGGTGCAAGTGGTGGTGATGCTCCTTCTTCTCATCCTTCTTTTCCTTTCCTCCACCACCACCATCAGCCGTGGCCGGCCGCTCTGGTGCGACAACCGCGACCGGCGTTTCTTCGCCATCCTCAGGCTTGTCTGACTCTCGAAGGGTATCCTTACTCTTGGTCTTGAAAGTCAGACGCGACATGTTCAAGCTCATGCGGTGGTCTCCGACCTGGCTGTTTGGCCTGCTCCGGCCCTTGGTAAATATTGCGGCGGCTCTTGTTAATCTTTGTGCTGTGGACTCTTCACTCGGTGTGATGGCAGGTGAGGGTCCTGTTTCCGGAGTTAGGGCTGACGTATGGCCCGTAGGTTCCGAGAGGGCCATACTGCCGCGCCGGGACGTGTTGGCACTGAGTAAGCTTCCAGCTTGTTGACTCTGACTGTCTTCATCGACGCTGAGGCTTATTCGCGGTGGTCGCTCCAGCTCTCCCGAAAAACGAAGGACAGGCGCTGCCACGTTTAGGGCAGATGAGTCAAAGTAGCCACTAGCTGGTCTTGACATTTCTCGGCGTTCACTGTCAATGTTTGGAGTTGTAGCACCATTCGTGGTTACATTGACCGTAGAGGCGTTATAGGACGGCGGTTCGGTCTCTGACCCTGCTGTACTGGCGGTGGTTACATCAACCATGGGTACGATTTGATAGAATAGCAGATATGGCATTTCCTGCTTCAGGGATGCCTTGATGTCGTCGACATAGGAAACTCGACCCTGCACCGCCAGGTCATCGAACTTGACCCACTGGGCTTCTTCATAATCCGGAGGGGGGTCATTATCGTGGCGACGGTTGTCTGTGAGGATCTTGGGATTGACCCTTGCGAAGGAAATGTAGTGTCCGCTGTGGAGTGAGTCGCCCCGATGGCAAACAACGGATTGAAGCACCAACTTGTACTCTGTGCTCAGCACACTGTCCTCTTCAAGGTTGGCATCGTCCATAAGCATGAAGTGGGGAAGCCTGAGACTGTCGGGGATGTCGATAAAAGTATTCTGTCTCTTGGCGACCCCATCCTCCGTATACATATACCTTTTCAGACATATCCCGACGACGGGCCTTGTGTTAAAATGCGTCACAATTTCTGAATTGGTCCTTGGCTCCTCGTTTGAGACAGCATGCCAAGCTGGATTGATACAGTTAATATCTGATCGCACACCATTGGGGGAAGAGATGACAAGACATACGTATCAGTCGGAAGAACTGCCAGGCGGGGATTGTTATGGCCTTGACAACCGTAGAGCCTTTTCTCTTTGCTTTCTGCAGCAGACTGACGGTATCCGCTTCTTCGGTCGGGTTCCCTTCGTCGTCCAGGACAATGCGCTGTATTATACTCGTCGATCTTGTTCGAGCAGAGGGACGCTCTGCTTCCGAGTTGGAAGCAGAGCCTTCCTCATCTGGCGAATCGACCAGGGTCCACCGCCGCTGGAGATGATCCATATCGACTTGGTCCAGCGACTCCGATTCCGTATCCTCATCAAATTCAACCGTCCGGATGGTGCTCCTTGGTGTAAGGACCCCTTTCTCTTCCACATTGTCGCGCGAAACGTCAACCTTGGTATTGAAGTATTCCTCCAGGCAGTCTTCAAGTTTGATCCCCTTGCCCTCGGGGTCGGTGGGAACTGCAAGGTTCAGGAGACGCTCGTAAACAACCTTGTGATCGTCTACATCGGCCTTGCCTTGATGGAACATATCAACCTGCAACGGTAGTAGAGGCAGCTGTAGGGTTTCTGTGATGAAAGCGAAGGCTTCCGATGTATCTTGCTGTTGTAGCAATTGCGCTTCTCTCCAACCGCAGGCAGCCAGAGCATCCTGGATCAGTTGTGTCTGTCTCGACCAGGTCAGCACAGGCTCTGGTGGCCATTTCCCAATGGGGATTCCTACCATATCTGTATGTATAAGCTTCCCACTCCTCAGCATGTTTACCCAAAGCCGGATCAAGGCTCCCAGGTTCCGTTGCGCTTCGTCAGATGGGTCGTTCTTGAGCATGCATTCGAAAGCTTCCAGCTTCGCAAACATGGCAAACAGCAATGCATCCAAGTAGCAGGTAACATTGCTGCGATTTACAGCACCGAGCATATGCACATTTGGGTCATATGGTAGTATGGTGCCGGCGATGGAATCCCGGTGGAGGACCAGCAGTTCCATGGCCTTTTCGATGTCGTCCGAGGCATAATTGCTCTTCAGTGCGAAGCGCATGTATTCGATCGAGATGTCGTGTATGTCGTTGGCCTCGAGCCGTTTTTGGAGTTCGTCAACCTGTAAACCGGCCTCCTAGTCAGCGGCGGCCCGACTACTGGCAAATACTTCCTCAAGCATGACTGACCTTGGCAGTTTCCTTGTCCTTTTGATCGCCCTCGCTGGCAGGAGGCGACGCGGAGGAGCCATTCTTGAACATGGAGAAGAACGCATCGGTAGATAGGGGACGGGACTGGGAAGACATGTCGAGTCAGCGCGACACCATGGAATGAGGCAGCGGTTGTGGATCGGTATATGGAGACGCACCTTATGCCCGTCAGTGGACTTGCTTGAACGAGAGTGGTTCTTGTCGCGCAAAGTGAGCAATCGTTTTGGTATGCCGGCCTTCATGTTGGGGTTTTGCTGGTGCGAATGCGTCGCAGAATGTTGAGCAGAGGAGGGATTGACCAGAAGCCCAATGGCTCGAGGCTATCTTGCAGTGAGCAGCTGGTACATGTCTTTGCAAAGCGTCAGGGTATCAGGTATCTAGTAGGCACGAGACGCAAATAAAGGTGGAGACGATGAAGGTAAAAAGGCTCTGGCGCAGTCGAATGTGGTTTGAAGATGTCTGTCCGACTCGGGCGAAGCAAGAATATGGCAGGGGTGTATGTGAACGGTCGAATGAACGGGAGTTCCAAAGGTTGAATGAATGGATGGATGGATGGATGGATGGATAGATGGATGAGTGAATGAATGACTGAATGAATGACATGCACTGCAGTATGGTCTTTCCCGAAGCAGGACGCTTTGATGGTGGGTTGGGATTGCGTATGATGGATCGTGGATCGTGGGCTGTGGGTTGGTTGGTGGGGCTGCTTCTCGAGCAGGAGCAGGGTCAACAGCCGAGAGTTCCCAATCTGTGAGACGATGGTCTACGATGGTCTGTCTATCAGATCAGTCACCAGACCAGTCTGTAGTGTCGTAGTCTCTTTTGTTGTGCCACAGTGTGTTATTTCCGAAACAGAGGCCGAGGTTGATGACGCTCTTCTTCCTGGAAAACTCCGGGCGGCGAGTGTTTTGGGTCGGAGGCCGGATGCCTCTGGCCACTGCCACTGCTACCGCCATCCTTTCGATTTATATTGGTAAAAGACCAAAATAGTTAGTACTTTAAGGTACCTAGGTACACAGTCCACCACAGTACGCCCGTGGCGGCCGTGGCGTCCGTCCGTGGCCGAGGCGAATTGCGAGGCTAAGCGCGGGTGGTTTGTGGAAACATTGTGGCCGACCCTACCAGGCCTATCAGATCACTTGCTCCCCTTTCCCGCACCATCTGGATCGGCCTAGCTGCCTAGGTATATAGTAGGTAGTAGCAACCACACACAGACAATGAGACGACAAATGCCTACCCAGCAGCCCAGCATGCCCAGGTACTGTAGCACCTGGTGATACAGCATATCTGGTTATGTGGTGCCGTACCTGGGTTTTCAGCGGGCTTGGTCATTATCATCACGTTCGTCATGTTCAAGCATTGAGCATCAAGCACTAGGCATTCAAGCTAACCGGAGCACAATGTATCTCAACGGCAGGCGGACCGTCGGCCTTTTCTTTCTTGGCCGAGTCCGCCGTCCGCCGTCTACTATACCAGGTCAACAACCACTGATAGGCTAGGCAGGTGAGCACAGTAAGGTAACAAGACAAAAAACCCAACGTCTTCACTTAGCGCGGAGGTGGATGCACCTCCGAGGGCGAAAATACGGATTTTAAGTCCGGTCTTGGCGAAACGATCGCGTATCTTGGCGACATGCCTACCAGCTCAAAATCGACAGGACAGAGCAGCAGAGCAGCAGGATTTAGCCGTTATACTATATCGATCACCTTTCGATCACCTTTCGCGTTTCAAGATTACATGGTATTAAGAGCAGAGCCATGATTGGCGATATTTGATGTAGGCACCTGGAGGACAGACACACCACATAAGAGAGGGTGGTAGATCAGACCAATCCCAGTGATCCCGTACCAATGATTTGGGCCCGGCCCGGCATGGCATGGCATGGCATGGCATCGCGTCGCATCGCATCGCATGCATACCGCGGGGTCATCGTGGTAGTGTCATCTGGTATTAGGGTATTAGGAGATCCATGGAACCTTAGAACCTTGGAACCTCTTCCCCAGTTTAGGTAATTACAGTACAAGGCACTGCTAGGGTTACCGGGGTTTACTGTCACTGCGGGGTCCCCAGCCGAGCGTTTCGACATGTGCGCTGTGCACTGGCCATTCCGCCTGCCGGCCCTCGACATGCCATCAAGTCACTGGTCAACAGCCCTGGAGGATCCAAGGTTAGCAAGTCAGAGCCCTCCAATTACCTTGGGACTTGCTACAATCACATCTTCCTGCTGTTTTCATACAAGATCAGTCACTATGGAGTCTTCTTCTCAAGATGATGCTCCAGTGGACATTCATGCGCCGTTCACCCGCGTCGAGCGCTTGCAACAGCTGGCCGACATCGACCATGTAAAGCAAT
>LKEB01000099.1:61773-73159 GCA_003795295.1 Cytospora leucostoma
GACTTACACATGCCAGAGAGTCGCGAATCCAGCTCTCTCCCCGACCTGGACCTATTTTAACGTGCCTTTCTTCCACAGGACATAGCCTCTCTTCTAGAGCTCACGGGCAAGAGCATCCAGAGCCTAGGCAAGCAAAACGTCGTCCCTCCTCCAAAAAGTAACAACAACAACAATGGCGCGGCCGAAGAGCAGCCCCAGCCCCAGCCCTCCGCCGAGGAGCAGACACAAGCCTTCCGCGACGCCATGAACAAGTTCCTATCGACGCTCCACTCCGTAGACGCCCTCCTGAAGCGGCAGATCCTGGGCCTCGACGAGGCCGGCATCATCTCGCTGCCGCGGCCGAACCAGGACAACAAGGACGGCGGCCCCAAGGACAGGCCGTCCGGGGGTGGGGTGGGTGGTGGTGACGACGCCTCCTCCTCCGCGGGGGCCCTGAAACCGGCCCTCGAGCCCGACGGCCTCGGCAAGGTCGGCAGCCTCGACGTCGGCTGGCTCAACAGCCGGAGCAACCAGGTCGAGCGGGAGATGGAGGCCGAGCTGTGGACCAAGGCGCGCAGGCACCTGGAGAGCCTGGCAGGGGGCGGCGACGGGGCTGGAGACACCACGATGACGGGATGATCGGCGAACCTTGGCGCTTGATCCCAGCGCTTCTTATGGGACTTCTGGTCGTTTTCTGGGGATTCGGAGTTACGGAGTAATGGTGGTCGTGCCGGCTGCTCCTCTTTCAAGAGGGACGGACCTGGGCTTTTCCAAAAGAGGCAACTTTACTACAGATACCCCTATTTTATCTTTTGTTTACTGCTTCCCTACAAGCTTGATGACCTGATGGGAATGCTAGACGTAAGCGCGGCGATCGTGAGTTTATTATCTTTGACACACTGACTGGGCCGACCCCCTTTACACATGCGTTGTTCTTGGTGCTTCCCAGTTTCACAACCTGTGGTCATGTCGTCCTTCGATCTTTCTCTCCTCCTACAAACCTCCCCATACTATGCTCCGCGGAGGTTTGTCGGATCTCATCAGCGAAAGCACTCGGACCAGCAAATGGCAGGGCCACGCGCCCAAAGCAGCCAGAAGAGTTTCCGAGAATGAGAGACCAAACTAGTCGCAGAGCTTGTTGAAGCCTCCATTGGCGACGTTCTTGGATTCCGATGTGAAGGCACCCTCATCGAGGCTGACGAAAGGGAAACAACCATCAGCTTCTACTCCATCTAAACCCGAGGGATCATGCAAGGAATAAAACTCACAGGGCACCGAAAGTCAGGCACTCAAAGTGTGCCGTCGTCGAGTTGACATGCACGAAGCGGCCAAAGAACGAAACGCAGCCCGGCGTACCGTTACATGCGTACTGGCACTTGAAGGAGGCATAGTCATTCGGTGCGCTGCCGGGGCTCATGTACAGGTTCTGGGGCGGGATTCGCTTCGCAGTCAGCCCGGAGCCCCAGGGCTCAAGTTGGACACGGATATATTGGGGCTAGTAGCCGCAAGCAAGGACTCACCATCGCGCTCCCGACCGCGTGGGTGGAAGCAAAGCTCTCGTCGACGTCGTAGCTGCGGCTCGTGCCCAGGGCCGCGACTGCGGCGTAGGTCTTTACCGAGGAGCTGGCCGGGACGCCGTACACGCAGGTCGCCGAGGCGTCCTCGTTGGTGACGTCCGTCGCCGCGCGGTCCTGGACGCCGCCGTCGGGCTGCTTGGCCTGCGCCGGGGCGGCTATGGCCACGGCCGCGAGGGCCCCGAGAACGGGGAGTGCGTACTTGGCGATGGTGCGCATGGCTACCTATTTCTTGATGACGGGGTTGAGACAGTCGGAAAGTCAAGTCGGGAACCAAAAGCGATGAGAGGATGCTAAAGAATGCGTGATCGGAAAGCAACACAAGATATCTCTAACGAGACGGGCTCAGGGGCTATCTTATATGTGGATCCTGCAGGAATATCTCCAAGAGCGCCAGGGTCACACACGGAGCAAGTCTGTGCTAGTTTCGATGTGAACCGACGCCTCTTTTAACGCTTATTGACGCAAGTCTCTAGAATACTCCAGCTTTGCAGGGCGGAGGTCCAGCGAGACTGAGACCCCTCGTGGTGAGCGTTCGCCCTTGGGACACAAAGGCTTATGTAGAGACAGTATCCTTCGTGTTGTTGACGACATGATCTTACGCAAGTGGACTGTACCATGAGACATTTGCTTCTGCTTGGAGGAGACGATGAAGGCTTCATCCTTATTTGGTCATGTACAGTAAGCCGCATGTCGAGATTGGTCGTTCTGACCTATATGATAATAATCCTTCAGGTAAATTGTAAGACACACTCAGGGGCCTTCCCACCTCCCTCCTCCAATGACTATACTTCGTCGATCTACAGGGGGCCACTAGCAACGAAGACATGTTTGTAATATGTATACAGGAAAAGGCAAAAGGGAGTCTGTTGTTGGTGGAAATGCACTTCTTCGTCTACATCCACGGCCCCAAATTCGACATGTTCGGCAGCCTACTCAAGTACCTAGGTAGCCATTGCATCCATAGCACTTGATCATTGCACCCCTTACCAGCTTGCTACTATGGTGCACCCACTACGGTCGCGGTTTGTATGTGGTCTCCCTCCGATTCACCCTTTCCCCCAATGGCAAGTGTAAAAGGCGTCGATCGTGCTGGCTGGTAGTTGGGTAAGCCGTAAGGAACCACAGGGACGGTGAAACCGTCTCTTGCCCGCTTTTCCCCAATCTCGAACTGTCCACTCGGGGTTGCTAACAAAGCACCCATTTTGAGCGATGGAAAGATTCCTCAGATTGGAGGACATAATGAAGACGCAGGGGTGCCACGCACAACGTCAGATAGACACGATCGGCCGCCAAAGCAGTGCAACCTTACTTGCATGAGTGGGAGGCCAGTAGTGGTTGCTATCTTATAAAGTACATTTCCCCCCCTGGTTCGTTTGGGGCACAACGATTGCCTCTACATGAAGGATAACACGGGCGCAGAGCTGTAGGAAGCATCAGCAGGAGTTGAGATGAGGTGGCAACGCCAAACAAAATACAAGGTTATTTTATTTTATTCTCACCCCTTTCCATCAAGGACCCATACTATCAGCAAATGCTCAATGAACAATGAATGCAGGCGCGGACATGCAATCTGTGTAATGAAAGGCAATCCAAACGCCCACCATGCACACGGCCCGGTTGGCATATGGTAAACACCCTCGACCATAATCCACCATCAGTCCCATTAATAGGTCGATGCAGAGTGTCCATCGTATGCTTCATCTCATCCCCACCGGTGATTTTCAGGCCGATAATGCTCGTCCTACCCCCTGACTCTAAGCACGAGCCGAACCGTGAGTCCAATGTCCTCGTATTTGCTTCTTCAGACTAGGAAGCCCTTGCTGCCCTCGACCAATCCAGGAGCGAACTTGGAAATCACAGCCCAGTCTGGTGCATAATTGATAGCTTCATCCAGAGCAGGAATCGTGCCGGGCGTGTTGATGTCGCTCCAGATGCAGGTAATATTGCCGTCCAAGCCTCCTGCTGCTCTCGCCTTGAGCTCGTCATTCTGGGAACGCCCATCGTCACCATATTCTGGGTGATCGAGTCTCTGCGTCGCGGCTTCGACATCCCAGTAGACATCGACCTCCCATGTCTTGTTCCAATCCCGCCTCCACAACAGAATCTGGTCGATTCCGCCCTGCGGTATCGTTCCAAACCGGTCATCCCAGTCAGTGCCACCCGCGACAGTGAATCTCTTAATAGGCCGCGCGAAATTGAGGTTGCAAGACTTGGTGTTTTTCGCATTGATTGTGAACGTAGCCCTGGCCTGACCATCGGCCTGGCTGCCTCGCGCCACATCCAATGATACTAGCTCAGCGTAGCCCTTAGATGGTGGGATGCCTTCCACGATATTATTGGCCACGTTGGGTGGAATATCTGTCCCATCGTATACGCAGTCTGAAACGCCGGCTCTGACTGTCGATTTCTGGCAGATAATATCCTTTCCAGCAGCAGATGGCAAGTCTGCGACGATGAGTCGCAAGTATTGCTCCACGCCCCCGAAGGTGACCAACGATGATCCAGTGTCAAGGTTGACGGTCTGCTTCCAGAAAGCCTTGTACTTGTTGTTCGGCGAGAACGGGAAGGCCACAAGGTTATAGATCAGCGTACCGACGAAGACCCAAAGAAGAAATAGGGGTATGTGGTACGTGATGCGATGCATGAAAGGCATAAGGGGCAGTATCAGCAGAATAGTATAGAAGGCAATGCCAATATAAGGGACAATGGCAGCCGAGCCCTCCACGGCGGTTTGGTTAGTTGCGTCCGTCAGGAGCAACCCACTCTGGGCCGTGAGAATTATCGTGAATGGGCCTAGGAGAAGGAATTGGATCAACCAAGTCCAGGTCGGGAGGTCTTTAGACCAGGGCTGTTCGTCATCGCCAGTGTCGGTACTGGGTGTGTCTCGTTTCTTGGTGGCAGCCTCAGTGATAGCGGCAATGGATCGTCGATACGTGGTTGTGAAAGTCCCCTGCGAGTCCTCATCTGGAATAGGCCGGCCAATTAGAGGAGTTAATACACTGGGAGGCTCGCTCTCTTCATCATCTTCAGCCGCTTCGTGGTCGGAATCAGCACCATCTAATTCGCCAGGTCCAGGTGTGATAAGATCATCCGCACTGGGAACGCCCTCCAGGTGGTCTTGGCCTTCGTCGTCGTCCCTCACCTGCTGCCCATACCTCTTCACATCTGGCAGAGCAAACAGCTCCAATACAGCGATGAGCGTTGTCAAGAATAACGACGACTGAAGGAACACGAAAATATAGCCAGATGCAACCTCGTAGCGGTCTTCTGAAGCGGCGACGATGATCAAAACCGCCCAGGAGAGCGTGAACAACCAGATGGAGACATAGCCCCGATGCAGCGCACTTGGCCTCGCGACATCTGCGCCTCTCATGATGCACCAAAATGCGAAGTATCCGATGGAGACAAACATTGCCCAGCTAGTCTCTAGTCAGCTCGGCAGGGAAACTGTAGGATACAGGGATTAGGAGGAAGCGCCTTACACTGAGTATTCGCTGCTGTGTATGATATAGGGGTTAACCTTTCGCAGGAGAAATGCTCCGCCAAAGACAAGCGCTCCAGACACAATGATAGCCAAGGGAAAGCGAAATATTCCTCTGTGGCCACCAGTGTGGATCTGTTCGTGATCTGCTGGCTCAGGGCCAGGATGCTCATATATGTTCACCTTGTTGGAGAAGTAGTAGTATTTGCCCTTGTTTTGGAGCAGATATGACAGCAGCACAAGAATGAGCGGTGTCGCAATGAGCAGCGACAAAGTCCAGGCGAACATGCCTCTCAGATTGAACAAAACAAAACCTTTGCCGAAGAGATCGAACCAGACAGCGCTGCTGCCTTTTTCGTTGGGGACGATGCTGCCCTTGTTATCCGAAACTTCACCTCCAAAGGTGCGGCTCGATAGATCTTGCGTGGTAACAAGCGAGGATGATAGCATGTGCCAAAGGCTGGCCCGGCTTGTATGCCTCACATCATCGTCCTTGGTGTGGTATCTCGCCCGCGGTCGGTAGAAGGCCATATCGAGGCCCCTCTGCCCATATATACCATTGAAGATCACATAATCTGTCTGGCTCTTGACAAACCCTCTCTTAAAACCGTCTGAGCTGAGGACGGAGCCGAAGGGGTTGGGAGACTTGGCGTAGGCACTCATGACTTCCTGATCAGAGCTGCGGAAAAGAGTGGCCCGGCCGCCCGCGCCCGCGCCCTCGAGATTGAGGAAAGTGTGGATGAAAGGCAGTAGGGGGCTGTTACCGAAGGCTCGAGCACCGTAGAGGAAGTCCTCTTCGCCATTGTTGAGCAAGGCGACGATACCATGCTTGGGCTGGTGACCAGCGGTGGAGAAATACTTGATCAATTGAAGGACGGTCACAACGCCCATACCATCGTCGGTCGCTCCAAAACCAGTAGATACCCTGCGAGAAAGTCAGAACAGGGCAACATGATGTCAAATAGTGGTATAACATACGAATCGTAATGCGCATTGACCAGAACTCCGCCTTGGCCAATGGGGAGCCTTCTGTGGTTGGCTCTCTTCTTCCACCAGTCTCCTTCCTCGTCCAGAGTGCCGCGAATATATACGATGATATTGGTACCCTCGAAATAGGCCGCATTTCCTGTCTGGGCACCGCCATCCTTGCGCGTACCGGGAAGACCGCCAAAGGACACAGTCACGTTTGAAAGTAGGTCATTGAAGACGACGATATCATGACCAGACGCCTGCGGAAGGTTCTCGGATAGCTTCAGAGCCCTGGCCGAGTAATTCGATCTGGCACAAGTACGTTAGGTTTGCAGCACGGCGTAGGATGTCACAGTACTCGAGGAAACTATCTTACGGCTGTTTGCCGACGGCCGTCTCCGTTTTCCAATCGGCTGCGTTCTCATCTAGGACCTGCTGGATGCGTAGGAGAAGCCAGTCTCGGACCTCGTCATTCTTATGGCTGTTATATGGATGGTAGCCTTCCGTCAGGGCAGCAAGGTCAAGCCAGGCTTCAGTGAGGTTGATTCCAGGGCGAGGGGTCGGGCTAGACGGCAAAGGTGGCACGGTCTCATTGATGATGACCAAAGGTATCAAAAGTGCCAGATAAACGATGGTGGTCCATATAGTAACCTGAGCAGGCTGGAAAGCGAAAGGATTCAACATGATCGCAACCCCAGCGTCGTTATGCGACGCCCTCGTGGTGGTGCTGGTTGTGGAACCGGGTCCTGGACACAAAGCACGCGACAGCCTGCCAGAGCGGGCTCAACACAGCGTGATGCCGCTATACGAAGTGGCTGCTAGGTAAGTAGATTAGGATGTGAAGCATCAAGACATCGGTCCCAGTTGACACAAATTATGTTTGTCAGAGAGTGAATACAATTGGGTGTCCAGTGAGAACTTGATGTTGACGGCGGGGCTTTCTCAGGTAGATAGATAACAATGACGCGTGATCGGAGTATAGGAGAAGAGAGAAGAGGAGCACGGCGGTTGGTTCCCCTGTAAGGACGTGGTGAGGTCAGTTGATTGTGTGTTACATAGAGGCCGACGCCCATTCGAATTAAAAGCGTGTCCTCGGTTTTTGCACAGCCAAGAGACTCGCGCTTGCCAATATCATGCAAGAAAGGTGCGCCTGGATGCCGTCTCCCGTGGTGCAACTGCCTACGTAGTACTGTACATAGGGTACAAGCTTAAGATGCAGAGTGATGTGATGATGGCTGCCAGTGCCGTCAAGGTGCCAAGTGCCCCGCATAAATCGGACTGAGTAGTACATAGTACAAGGGTCTCAAGTACCTAGGTACCTAGGGTACCGTGTCGTTAGTTCGGGTGGCCCAAGCTTCGACATCCATCCATCATCAAGCCACAAGCCTGTGAGGTTACTGCAGGTCGAGAGGCATATCAGTGATATCATGTGAACTAAATACACCGACCGACCGGCTGTCTGCTCAGTCGACTTTCAATGAGTGGGGCCCAGTTCTATGCCCAGTAACTATCACCAAGATCGACGGTATATTTGGGACAGTGACAGGATCAACTACACGACCTAATTACTCGGCAGCTACTAAACATTTTGGCTAGTCGAGGGCAGAATTATTGACAAGTCACAATGTGGGCATGGTCTCAACACGAGCTTCGCATCAAGTAAATGTATAATTCATTAGTAGAAGCTGCCTATCATACAGTCAGTACGCCACGTAGCCCTTCAGCACCATCAGTCTGTCAGTCAGTCTGTCGTCGTTCTTCCTATCAGAAGATTGTGGGGCTCTCTGCTATCGGCAAACAGGCCAAGCAAGCTAAGCCGACATGTCCGAGTGCCGGGGTAGCGTGACATGCGTCAGTACCAAAAGTACGGGGGTTATTGAACTCGAAGATGAGCTGCTGTAAGTTGCCTTCTAGGCGCCAGGAGGAGGTGGCGGCGGCGCCTCACCCGGTGGTGGTGGAGGTGCACCGTTGGGTGGAGGAGGCGGGGGAGGCACCGACGCCCCTCCAGAAAACTGCTGGATCAGAGCCGTCAGGTTATCAGGAGTGGGTGCAGGAGGGGCTCCAAGGCCGGCAGCCCCAGGTGGTCCGCCAAGACCAGGAGGCGCGCCCATAGCAGAGCCACCAGGGTAGCCACCAGCATAGCCACTAGCATACCCTCCGTATCCAGCCTGCGCTCCAGGAGGTTGCTGCCATGGCGCTGTACCGGGAGGGGCAGAGCCTCCGTAGCCGTTGTTCTGTCCGCCATAGTAGGTATCGCCGCCGTGGTTGTCATGGTTGCGTTCACGCCGGTCGCGAGCCCAAGGTGCAGGACCACCAGAGGCGCCCCCACCGCCTCCTCCACCGCCGCCGCCTTCGTGATGCTCGCGGTCGTTGTTGCGAGTGCGCCAGGGGGCAGGGCCTCCTGTGGGGCCACGCTGCCATGGCTTGGCATCTCCGTTGCCGTGAGATCCAGGGCCGGCCTCGATGCGCGCTGGTGCTGCACCGCCGCCAAGTTCTGCCATGAATTGCTGATCGATTGTGAGTATTTGTTGTTTGATAGGTTGGGTATGCATGCAGTGAACTTACCTCATATTCCGCATCGACGTCTCCACCTCCGGCTCCAGCGCCGGGGCCGGCGCCGATGCGTGGTGCGGGTCGACCGCCTGGGCCATCATTGCGCCAGCTCGCGCCCCTTTGTCTATCGGGACAGTCGCGAGCCATGTGACCGGCATTGCCACAGACACGGCAAATAATGCTGGCCGTGAAGTTCTGCTTCTCGGGACAATCGTACTTCCTGTGTCCGATCTGTCCACAGTTCTGACAAGCCTGGTTTTCGTCGTCACGCAGAGTTCCGTTCAGTGCGGCCAGTTCACGCAGCTGGTTACGCTTCAGTTCATTCTGGCCTTCGGGGATGGAAGCAGCCTGTGATTGTTAGTTTGCATATACCAAAAGACAATGGAACGCGACTTACGGTTTCGATGACGTTGTGGATCAACTTCTTAGCCTTGTTGACCTTGTCTTCGGTATCGGCCATGATCAAGCAGTGGAGGTCCTCTTCCTGGTTACTGGCGTGAGCAGCGTCGGATCGACCCTTGCCCTCCTTGACGGAGCCTTTGCCACGAATGGCGATCTTTGCACCCGATTCGGTTTCCATCTTCTTCAATGTGTTGCCACGAGGGCCGATGAGTAAGCCAACTTAAACAGGGAGAGCTGAGTGTTAGTATCGTCATCAGAAGGGCAGAAGGCAAAGCACGTTTCGCTCAGTTACACAACCCTGAGAGACAGTGATGCTGATGTATCGTGAGATCCGCAGCATTGCCAGATGATAGGGAGGAAGGACATGGTTAGAAAGGTTAGAGGGTTAGCAATCATACTGAAATTAATCTCCGGATAGTCATTGACCGGCACATAGACCTTCTCCTGGGTCTTGGTCGGTCGTCTGTAATCCTGTGGCGGATGGTAGTTAGGGATGGTCTTCATCGCCTTTTCGATCAGCTTGTGGCGCTCGTCCTCGAGGCGCTTTCGGTATCGGTATTCTCTGGTGTTGACACGGCGACCATGGTTGTCGTACTGTGGTGCGGGAGACGGGGATCTGGAAAGATTACTGTTAGCATTGAAGACAGAAGTAAAGCGGCACGGCCTATTAGCTTACCTGTCCCCATCAGCAGGCACGACATCGTCGATCTTCAACTTCTGACTGATCTCCTCTATGCGAAGGTGCAGGGTGTATGCCTCGAGCTGCTCGCTGGTCATGTTCGCGACGATGGCGGTGGGGAGGCCCATGAGGCCGGCGGCCTTGTTCTCGGAAGCATCGCCCCAACGGTTACGCTTCTTGCGACGACGCGGGCCATCGGCATCCGTTCCTAATTCCCTATCAGTATTTGAGGGCGCGATATCTGCTAGAAGCTTGCGATGCGTACGAGGCTCGGGGCTGCGACCACGCTTCAGGTCGCGATCCGGTCCATTGGAAAGGGCGTCGCTTCGATCTTCGGGTTCTGCTGAGTCGCCGCCGAACCTGCGTCTTCCCAGAGGGATGTTGTTGGAACCCGTGATTCCTTGACCTCTCCACGACATCTTTAGTTTCCGGCTTCTTGGAAAGGCAGAAGATGTTGAGTGTTGAGTGCTTGTTTGTCGAGGATCGAAGTTGGGTAACGACGAGGCTGAAAGTTTGAAGTTCTTTGAATGGGCAACGAGCCGTGTCTGGAAGGTGGCGCCGCTCGCTTATCAAACTGCCATAATGGAGTCCCTAGGTACCGAGGTAGGCGTATCGGTCTAAAGATCTTGCGGCCCGACTAAGGAAATTGAAGTACCTGGGTACCTCGGTATTTACAGGGCCCACATTTACCTACCTAGGTGTATCTATATATTACCTAGCTGACACTTCAGACATCTGGACTTGAGATCTTATTTAGGTGATCATTGAGCCCGCTTTTGATTAAGGGTATTGAATAGCAGCGAGTTTTGGCTACCTAATACGGCAGGCGGTATAGGATTCACCGCCCTAGGTGAACGGGCAGAATCACCTACCTACCTATACCTTCCCTCCATATAACCTATAGATAGTTCTTTCCTTCCTTCCTTCGGTAGATATAACCGAAATGAATACGACTATTTCTTACCGTATTATATAACATTACCCTACTAATACTGATCAGTGATTATAGAGGCAATCTCTAATAGCTAGGAAGGAAGATAGATCACCCTTAAGGATCGTCGGAACGATTAGAGCGTTCCCTAAGGAATCAAGGCCTATATGAAGATCGAGGACGATTTAACGGTACGCTTACGACCGATCGCGACCTTATCAATACCCGAAATCAACCTAGGATCACTCGAAAGACCTTTCCGATTATCGACGATTAGAGTATCCCCTTCGGAAGGAAACTACGAGCCTTAGGTATGCTCTACTATATATAAATAAAATACTAACTTCGCCGAGAACTTCGATCTTATACGAGTTTTCTTACTTTATAAACTCCCTTATATAAACGGCCTGATTCGGCTATATACGAACTTACTTCTTTCGCGACCTTACGACTTCGCAACTATACGAACCTTCCCTTATATATAAACTTCTTCGCCCTTCGTATATAGCGAACTTTACTACGAAGAGATTCTCGATACCTATAGCGATACTACCCTTACTACTACTACTATAGCTATTAGTACTATAGGCCTACTCATAGATAGTATACTTTCCCCCCCCTATATACCTATAGCTATACTAGCTATAGTATACCTATACTTATAGCTATAGAGTACCTATACCTAGCCGGAACTAGGTTATCGGTAGAACTTATCTAGAGGGAGAGAACTATATAGAACGAGAATAAGGACCTTAGTGTAATGAACACAACGTGGGTGACGTAAAGGGTACTTGGGCTGTGTACTGGGTTTATGT
>LKEB01000100.1:0-51575 GCA_003795295.1 Cytospora leucostoma
TCTGACATAAACCCAGTACACAGCCCAAGTACCCTTTACGTCACCCACGTTGTGTTCATTACATAGTAGCTTGATTAGGATAAGGTCTATCCCTTAATATTTTTATTCTACCCTAGGTACCCTCTCTGAGTATCGATAAATACTTTAAAAAAGCGAAGATTTTTCCTAATATCTATATTAAGGCCCGAATGCCCCCCTTTTCTAGGCTTCTAATATGCCTAATTAGGCTAGAAATGAGAATTTAAAGCGATACTGCTAGCTATATACGTCTATTCCAATTAATAGCTCTTAGTACCTAGATATGCTTTAGTTACTAAATCTACTTAAGTAGTATTTTCCTTATTGATTATTATGAAGCTAGAGTAACCTAGGCTTAATTAGGCTAGACCGGGCCTACTAGTAGCGCTCGCTTATCGCTCGGTATAAGTTCTAACTCCTTATATTTCATAATACTTTATCGTTTCCTACTAATATTAGCCGATTCCTATAGGAAATCTTTCCTTCTATTTTAATACTAGTTTCTTAAGCTTCTAGGTTATTCAACTAGATTACTATCTACTCTATTACTATAAGTATAGTATAACTAATCCTAGCTAATTCCTTTAATTTAGTATACTATGATTTCTGAGTCCTTTATCGTTTTCGTTATTCATTAATATAATCTCTCTATTCAAGATAGCATCTCTTATCGTTATGCCTATTTAAGCTAAGGATACTATAAGAATAAAAAGGTCTAGCTCTAGAGACTAATAAATCAAAGGATAGGTATATAACCTATACCCTAAGGTAAGAGCTAGCTACTCAAGAGTTTATAGGTATAATTCAAGGTAAAAAGGCTTTATAATAACTTTATTCGGGTTCTTTAGGCTTATTTAGGCATATATAAAAGGCATCGCATATATTGATTATCTATATTATAAATAGTATAATAGGTAAGGTAAGGAATATTAAAAACTAAGTAGGGGTCCCCTAGTCTTATAGACCTACCTATATTCCCTAGCTATTATATTACTACCTACCTTATAACCTTTAGCCCTTTATAGTTAATACGGCTTATTATATTACTAACCTAACTCCTATAAGAGTTTATAATAGCTTTAAGTCCCTATTCGCTATAATAGTAAAGAAACTAGACCTCGATCCTTCTATTATCCCTATAATTAAGGACGTTTATATTTATAATAGCGATACCTTTATCTACTAGAAGAAATACTAATACTAAGGTAAACTAGTACTAATAGCGATTAAGACTAAGTTGATCAGCTATAACGAAGTAAAGGGAAAGATCCTCTAGCTTTAGTTACCTAAGGACTATCGTATCATTCGAGTAGTAGTAGTAAAGGTTATCGAGCGAGACTATAGCGAAATCGACCTATTAGACGGCTTAATAGATATTGATTATATTACTAATATTACTAATCGGTCCCTTGAAGACCTAGAATAGATAGAAGTAGAATTATATATCCCCTTTAATTTTACTCCCTTTCTAAAGTAGAAACCTATTAACTAGGGCTAATATATATAATAAATCGATAATATACCTAGAGAGGGCTCTTAGATCGAGAAGCAACCTCCTACTAGGATCATTTAATAGCCTACCCTAGAACTAGACCTTTAGCCTCTATTAATAATACTACTAATTAGTAAGAAGAACGTTCGATTTAAGGCTATCCCTAAGAGGTCTAAGGGGGTAGAAGAAATCGTTAATGACCTTAAGGAAGGTATTACTTCGGAAGAGGTAATTATAGAGGAATATCCCGTCCCTCCTTTACGTTTACTAAACGGCCCTCTAGAACTTCCTCAATAGTTATAATAGACTCAAACCTAATAGTAGCTATAATGAGAGCTACTAGCGCGATCTTCTCATAACTCGAAGCGCTACCTTGAAGAGCGTTTCTACCCGATAGGTTATAATACTAAAGGTAAGAAAGGCCTAGACTATAAGGGTAAGGGACTAGCTAAATCCCCTAACCTAACTACTTCAGCGATACTAATACTAAAGGTTCCTTACTAGGTATACGAAATGCTATCGGAATCACTATATCTCTTAGCTATAAAGATCAATTATTTAATTGAATTAAAGGGTGCCCTAAAGAACTTCAAATAGGCTACTTAATAGGACGATTTCGAGCGACGATAGATACTAGTATACTATCAATAACTAGCTAAATTAAAGTCGAAGGAGGTATATATACTTGAAAAGCCTTAACCTAGTAATTAGGTCTTACCTTCTAAATAGGTCTTTAATGAGAAACCTAACTTAAATCATCCTTAGAATGAGCCTTTAGCTTATATCTACCTAGTTATCTATAGGAATTATAAGGATAAATAAAACTAGGCTATATAAGACCTATATACTATTATAGTATCGTCGGTCTCGGTTAAGTTATTCCTATTATATATAGCCTTTATAGATCTTGAAGTAGAATAATTCGACTTTGAATTAGCCTTCCTAAATACTAAGATTCTAAAGGATATTCGTATCTTTATTCGCTAGCCCCTAGGCTTTTATAATAGAATAAGCTACTAGTAGCTATTAAAGAGGACCTTATATAGGCTAATAAGGACCCTATATTAGTAGTTCTAGACCATTATACCTTTACTTCTTAACCTAGGTTTTCGATAATTTAATATCGATATCTACCTATTTAAGAACGATGAACTCAGTATCCTCCTCCTTCTATATATAGACGATATACTAATCGCTATAAAGATAAAGGGAGATATTAAGAAGGTAGTAGATTAGATCGATACTATCTACTATCTAAAGCGAATAAGCGAGCTAAAGAGGTTCCTCGGAATTCACCTCTATCGAGACCGAAAGGTATAAATAGTGATAATATCCTAGTAATAGTATACCTTAACGATTATCGAGAAATATAGCTATAGTAGCCTTAATACTACCTAAACCCCCTAGCTATCTAACTTTAAGATACTAAAGAACTAGATACCCGAAGAAGCTAGGAAGAAACTATACTAGAAAAAGATAGGAGCCCTTAACTAGCTCTTAATCAATACCTAACTAGATATTATATATACTATAACCTAACTCTATTAGGCGAATTCAGGCCTAGTAAACGATTATTTAGAACTAATAAAGCATTTATTTCGCTACCTAATAGAAATAATTCACTACTCTATTATAATAGGAGGAAAGGCGCCTTTAAATAGACTTCTTAGCTATTATATAGATACTGCTTTTACTAACGATCTTCTTACTAGATAATCTATAGGAGGATATATAGTCTTTATTAGAAAGGCCCCTATACTATAAAAATCAAAGCGCTAGATAATAGTTACTCTATCTACTTTAGAAGTAGAATTCATTAACCTTATACTAGCCGCCTAGGCATTAATCTAGCTAAAGGCCTTTATCGAAGAATTTAGCCTTCCCTAGAAGATATCGATACTATTATTTATAGATAGCTATAATACTTAGGCTATAATACTTAACCCTATAGTAGTAGCTAGGACCCGTTATATCGACCTTCGATATAAATAGATAATCGAATAGGTTACCTAAGGAAACTTCGACCTTTACTATAAGCCTACTAACGATATAGTAGTAGATAGCCTTACTAAGGGCCTTGATAGGAATAAGTATAAAGCCTTTATATGAATATTAGGTCTCGAAGGGGCGAGGAAAGCCGATTAAGGGCTAAATAGGGTAATACCTTAGAGATAGTTACTAGAAAGGCTACTAGCGATAGCCTAGAAAGGCTACTAGTAAAGGCAGGGCCTTCTAAGCCCTGCTTTTCGCTCGGAGATAGGGTTAGGGCCTTCTAAGCCCTACTTTTCATATGATAATAGGGGTAGGGCCTTCTAAGCCCTACTTCACTAGCGATACTAGTAACGATAGCGATAATAACTATTACTAGGGCAATAGCGAGAATAGTAGTAGTAAAGGGTATAAGAGAAAGGAAGGCTAGGATAGCTAGTATCTACGATACCTTCTAAGACCCTACTTTATATAGTATAGCTACGACGATGATGATTATAGCGATGAGAACGCGAAAAGAATAGAAGGGCGAAGATTAGAAGGTATTCACGATGCCTTTAAGCCCAGAATTCATACTAGACGATCGTATAGAAAGCGAAGGGCGTAGATAGCGGCGAAGGGTATTGACGATGAAAGTGATACGAAATAGCGATCATAAACGGCTGATTTAGGGCCTATTAATAAGTACGAAGAATAGATACTAGCGAAGGTATTACTTCGAAGCGCTATTGAAGGTACGAACTAATTACTAGCTACGAGGGCCTACCTAATTTATTAGATAGACGAAAATACTATCCCTAGTATCTCGAGACCTAGAGTGCTACCTGAGGGGGTATATCGTACGGGCCCTTACGGTCCCTTATATAATCATAGCTAGCATACTAGGTGCCTTCCTTTAGTTTACGGCTTCGCCGTTTGCTATAGTTTCCTTAATCAATAATAACACGAACCTTCTGGTTCTATATCTTTAGACCCACCAGCCTTCACCACAACAACAGTAAGGACAGGCCAGGAAGAAATACATCCGATAGCCTGGATCGAAATATGGGCGACGAGATGTATATCTTTTCAGAAACCTCCAAATCCCATTTGTTAGAGTGGCTCAGGTAGACTGTGTGGTCCATCCGAGCCAGGGATGCTCCAATTGATCAATCCAGAATGGACAAATTGATACAATGGGCCACTCCATACTGGTTTGGGGTCTTCTATCAGACAAGAAAGCTGGCAGACGCGTACGGCTCGCTGAACAAGGCTATTGTCTCTTAAGAGAACCTTGTTTTACCTGCCTCGACAACAAATACAGAACATAGTCTCAAGCCCTCCCATACCACCTCACAATGAGTTCTTCAAGCAGATCCTCGGAAAGATTCGTCCTCCCTGTTTGCTGCTCCAGTCGCCGTACGTGATCTGACAGCGTTCGATTATGGTTGTTCGTCCTTACAAGATCAGATTCGAGCCTTGTCGGTGACATTACAGGCCTCATCGGCGACCTTGCAGGCCTCACCGGCGGCGAGGGTAGCTCTCTCGAGCTGGTTTCGGGAGTAGGTCTGGGCACCAACCAAGAGTTTGGTCGCGCGTTTCCGCTGTGTTCATGCTCTTCTTGCTGCGTATTTCCCACGGTGTCGGGCCGCATGGTGTTGCCAAGCGAGGAGAGGCCAATGGCTTCAGTCTTCGTCTCATCGCTTCCCATAGGGCTGGATTGTTTCGCTGAGCCGCCGCCGACAAGGTGACGATTTGGCTGACGATAATGTAAGCATTTTCCACTGACTTCCACCAATAGACGGCACCTGACTTTCACTTACTGTAAGGAATATGCCGCACAGAAGGCACAGTGCCCCACCAACATAAAGCAGCGCAAACCTAAGGCATTGTAGTCAGCTTCGGCGTCTTCGATGTCCACTCTGGCGTTGCGAACAGCAATGAAATCTTACCCGTCGTCCACGGCTTGTATGACAATATCCCGTACTCTTCTCGTCAACTCGGGCGACAGACTCCTCGTTAGCTCTGGGTCAATGTTTGAGACGATCCTCACGGCATCTTCATGTGAGTATCCCGGGCCTAGGATGTCGGCGACAAGAGGAATCGAGCGGTTCTGAAATATAGCCCCGCACAAACTGAGGCCAAGCGAGGTGCCACTGAGCTGGGCTTTGAGGGAAAGTCAGCCAAATCTGACTCGCCGGACTGCTTGGGTTGAGCCCGGTTTCTCCTACCAATAAGCATGAATGAAATCGCGTTCTGGATTTCGGCTGGCCCAACCATGGCCTGGGCTATGCTAAAGCCAGCCTGGCTGAAAGCTCCAGTTCCGATACCCAAGACAACCTGCAGTCCCCATAGCGTGGCGTCTGTGGATCCGGAGTTGAGTCTTGCTTTATATGACTTGACCGTCAGCAACTGCAGTTTTGTGAAACTTTGCTCGAGTAGGAGGCGTAAGCGGCATACCAAAGAAAACGCCCGAGATGAGCACCAAAACACTCCCGAGGACAATCCACACCTGATGATGTCCCCAGATCGCCATCAGATGTCCGTTGAGGACAATTGTGGCAACAAGGAATGATACAAGTGGAAGCAGCTTTACGCCAGCCTCGAGAGCAGAGTCACCCTACGTTATATTAGCAGTTAATTCCTGCATTAAGCTGTATCGCGGATTTGCCCTAAGTACCATAGCATAAGGATAAAATAAAGCCAGCAAGTACAGCGGTACGACTACAATGCCACCTACGGTTGCTAAGGGGTAGGTACAGTCAGTCAGGTCGGTTGAAAATCTATATGGGGCGGGGTATGAGAATGTTGTAAGTACCTTGTATGATGAACATAAGGGTCAGATCTTTCCTCGTGAAGAAGTGAATGGGAAATAGTCTTCTGGATATGGTCGTTGTCCACAATGAGTGCTGCTGTACCCAGAAGAGGAAGAAGAGGAGACCCGAGGCCCAGAAGAAGGATACGATGGCCGGACTTTCCCAAGCGAACTCCGTGCCCCCAAAACTGATTGCCATGATAGCGAGCACGAACGCTGGTAGGCTAATACCGGCGCCAAGCCAATCGATGCTTCGTAGCGATGTTATGATAGATGCACCAGCGGGTCGTGGCCGAAAGCTTGGTGTGAGAATGAATACGAGGGGAAGAGAGAGTGCTCCGATGATCACATCGATATAGAAGCACTGTACATCCATATTAGCTTGATTGTGCTGACAGTATGAGTATGGGATGAAAGGGAGAAATATATACCCAACGCCATCCAGCCGCACTATTCACGAAGGCGCCTCCAATAAGAGGTCCGACAACGGTTCCAAACCCATACGACAGCCCTAGGTAGCCCATATAGGCGGGTATCTTTGGTGGGTCACTAAATACAGAGATGAGGGTGAGCGAGCCCAAGTACATCCCATTACCCTAACGAAGAACTGGTCATCAGCGTCAAGCGTACATGACGAGGAGGACATTGATGGCAGGGTCTACACTTGAGAACTTACACCTATCCCGGCCAGGACCCTTCCGATAATTAGAACAATCATTGACGGGGCGCCTCCCTAGAACATTTATAGATCAATACCCGTGGATGTCATGCTTTGAAAGGTTTCGATGATGTGTATAATGGGTCTGCGCCTGCATAGCACATGCTCAGTTGTAGAGAGCGTCCACGGAGTGCTTACTCTGGATCGCTGCGAGCGGAAAAGGAGGATCACTTACACACAGACCCGACGCGCCAACAAATATGACAGTGAACTGGATGCAATAGGACGATTAGTTGCGTGCGAATATACGAGTATCAGTCGGTGAACTCACGATAAGATACAGCATCTTGGCATCAAAGACCCCGAATAGGCCCGACATAGGCAAGGCTGTAGCCGTGCCAGCCATCATGAAACTGTGCAACATCTCGAGCGTCAACTCGTGTTCAATATCTAGGTACTTTCATACATTCGTAGATAATGAATAATATAAGAGGGCAATGGCCACTACTTACCCAACTGATACCCAAGGCAAGTTGGATAGATCACCATACTGCTGCACGATGGCCTGTGAAGACCGATCAGCATTTCGGTAAAATTATATCATGAAGGATACATCTTGCAAGATTATGGAACACTTACAGGTTGAATTATGGCAACAATAGTATTGTCTACTGCGTATATGAAGATATTGATAAGGATCGCGCATACGATCATGGCCCACTATCGCAAGGCTATTGTCAGTAATCAAAAAGACAACCCAACTCGACGTACTCGTAGGACTCATACCCGGATACCAAATGGTCTTTCCACATTCAGTTGGGGAGTACTTGGTTCATCGGCGCCCGTGTGAGAGCCTGGTTCGTGTTGGGGCTCCAACTGCTCTGGTATAGCAGCATGATCCCGAAAGTCGAATCCCTCGTCGAAGACAGCTTGCAAGCCGTCGATGATTCCATTTGGAGCCAGCTCTTCTGTTGACTCGCTGTTCACAGACGAAATCGTGGATATTCTGTAACTTCGAGACCCAGGACGTGAAAGTCGACGAGACGCATGCCGTGATAGGCGGCCATAGGTGCGCGGTAGCGCGTGTTGAATCTCTTGGGCGATTGAAGACATTCTGAACACCAAAACTGCTTCTGTGCGAGTCTCGGAAGTTCCAAGAGTGAGGGTGGAGAATGTCGTATTCTGAAGTTGTCAAACATCTATAGGCACGTGTCGTCTGGGCCCAGAACCATGACACATTCTCTAGCTTCACGGTTCACGAGGTTTCAAGATCCCCGTAAAAGCGAAGACGGCGGCTTGCTCTATGCTTGTGTCGGCTTTGCAAACCCGGAACAGCCCTTTGTCTGGAGCTGAAAACTATCTGCAGGTAACAACACGCCCGGAGGTCAGCAGGGAGGATCGAGGTGGCGCTTGGTGGCCTTCAGCCCCCACAATGATGACCAACGACTTTGTGGTGGTGCGAGACTGGATTGGATGTAGGTATGCGAAGGAGTTGTCTTCTACAGCTAGCAGGTCACTCAACTCGGACCTTTCCAGGGTCGGGTGAGACGGAGTTGCCGAGCTGATAATTGCCTTCTGCACGTGGTGGCTTCTTCGGGCTTGTGTACTGAAATGGGACTATTTTAAGCCCCCGGAAAGATGGCAAGGCTGAGTTTTCAGCTTTCTTGGCTGATGTGTCCCGCCTCATAGTATCCCATGGGATCATTGCGAACAAAAAGGTTGGGTTTAGCGACGGTGCAGGATCCGTCTAACTCATTACCGTCGTATTTCAGCTGCTGGGAAGCACTCAGATTCCTTTAGAAGACCATGATGGTATGAGGAACGGTCTATGATTTATTTTTGTTGGGCAAAAAGCCATTGCAATCGTATTACAGCCGCTGGGAAGCACTTGCACTCAGATTCTTGGCAGTCCAGAGGCCGTCGTGCGAAGGGGTCCGCCCGCAATAGGAACGAAGGCTCAACGAGAGGAGCGAAAACAACGTATGTCTTCAGAGAGGCGTCAGAGGAGTATAAAGTGTATTGTAAGGGATAGAATATAGACAAGAGTTGGGAGCAAGAAGCCCGGCAATTTAGACATTGTTCAGATCACTCGGATGCAAATAATTCAATCGCCCAGCAAGAATGATCCTTAACTTGTCAAACATCCTGGCATTTTTGCCAGCAGTGACCACAGCATTTCCAACACCATTCAGCAGAGGCAACGACCTTATTGAGGCCCTCGAAAAGCGACAGGGGCTCCAGTCCGTCGCCGGCAACTTTTCTACAGGCGCGAAAATATACACTCCGGATTGGCCAGCGTTCGCAAATGAGACGGGTCGATGGTCAACTTATGACGCTCCCAACTTTGACCTCCTCTTCATTCCAGAAACAGAAGACGACATTGCTGTCGCGGTACGTTCATACACTGTAGTATGAAATACCCGTTGAGAACAAAGAAACTGATGTTGAATGAATATATCAGCTTCGATATCTGACCAGCCATAATGTGCCCTTCCTCACCCAGGGTGGTGGCCATGGCTACTCTCCGACACTGCGTGTCATCCAGAATGCCGTCCAGATTAATATGGAGAATTTCAACCAGATTTCTATGAACCCTGATAATACCATATCGATTGGCGGAGCTGCTCATTTCGGTGATGTTTACGCCGTCGCGTATGCGGCGGGTAGGGAATTGAGTGAGTTCACATAATCACCTCCGTGAACCCCACGCAGAACGACAAGGAATATTCTGACGGCTTGTCCACAGCGCTCGGTTCCTGCCCTTGCGTTGGGACCACCGGCGCAACTTTGGGAGGTGGCCATGGTCGTCTCCAAGGGAAGCATGGTCTGTCAGCCGATGCCCTCATCGCGATGCGCATTGTCCTTGGGAACGGTACCATTGTCGAAGCATCAGAGTCATCCAACCCGGATCTCTTCTGGGGAATGCGTGGCGCCGGTCAGAACTTTGGTGCTGTAGTGAAGTCTACGTACCAGACATATCCGGCCGAAAACAACGGGAGGCATTACAACGCGGATATGGTCTTCTCAGACGACTCGCTCGAAGGCGTCCTCGAAACAATCAACCATCTCATTCCCGGCCTCGACCCAGCCCTGGCGATGGATCTGATCCTCTTCACCGACCCTTCTTCCATGGCGCATCTGATCTACCTCAACCTCGTCTATGCCGGCCCCCAAGAGCAGGGAGAAGTCTATGCCAATCACTTCGCAACCACGGGGAACAGGACGCACAAGAGGTTGGCCATCAACCGTCTCGCCAACAACGCAACAGAGCTCACATTCGCGGAGCTCCCCTACCAGTCCGCCGGCGGGTCCATCGCGGCAGCCTGCGCCCGCGGCTACCGCCAGAATACCTATTCGCTCAACACCCTCGACTTTGACGTTGAGAACACCCGCGCGCTGTGGGAGTCCTACAAGGCTTTCACCGATGCCAATACCGGCGCTGCGGGCTCGTTACTCCTGTTTGAGGTCTTTGGGCAGCAGGCGGTCGTGTCGGCCAATGCAGCGGCCACCGCCGTAGGTAACCGCGACAAGGCCAACGTCCTGGCGCTTTTCGAAATGATATATAGCCAGGAAGACGACGACGTCGCCGCAGCAGCGGACCAGTGGGCGCGGGGGTGGCGTGATACCTTCTCCGACCCAGACCTCTCCGGGTACGACAGGCTGTATGTATATCAAAACTATGCGCATGGTGATGAGCCGCTGCAGGCTCTTTATGGATATGAGCCCTGGAGGATGAAGAAGCTCCAGAAACTGAAGAGAACGTATGACCCTACAGATTCTTTCAGTGGATACCATGCAATTCCGCTGCGGTAGATCAAGCATTTCAGGAACGTTCAGGCCAGAATTCCATTCTAGCACTGGGCTTTATTACCGAAAGAGATAATGGTTCGGTCTTGTACATTTTAAATTTCATCGCAAGGGCGAAGAACATATAGTACCCGGATTTCAAAGACAATTTTGGTACCAATGAAGAAGCACCCAGGCTTTGAAGCAGCGAATCAAGGTCGTCGCATGATGCTACTATGTTCTCGAACCATACGGAACGCCGGGCAGTGGCACCAACCGGTTTCTATCCGTCCCATAACGTCTCGGGCGTCATATTGAAGAAGCTCGCGGTGCTGGTGAAGGCATCTGCGAAGCTGGCTAGGTCTCCACACTGGCCTTTGGCGTTGCAGTACTGGTATTAATCCATGTAAGTGCCCGAAAGGGTGAGCTTCAAATAGGGCCACCTTGGCACCTGCACCATCAACTGCTATTTTCTTCGTCGATTGTCAGAGGCACCGCGGAGGGTCCTTTCATCTGCACATCTGCCCGCAATTGTCTGGCGTTCATGTTGCACCTCATCTGAAATCTTGCAGCATTCGTCATCGACATTATTTCGATAGTCTTCGTTGCGGTCTAGACTGGTAGTCGCTCACAATGTATACCTACTCCACAGCGTCGATGTACTCAGCGCAAATAAGCTCGTTCCTAGTGTCCATCACCTCCGCCACTGTTCTATTAGGGATGATCTCATGCATAAACAGAACGTGATTCAGAGGAGTGACGTTGCCAACATCTCCGCCTTAAATAGATGTGTCAGTACAAATTTCTCATGATCCCGTAGCCGAGCCTCACCGCATCGAAAAGGGAAGGGAGGAGAATATGACTTACTATAGTCCAGGTAGGAAGGTTGACGACAGATAGAGCCATCTGTTCTGATGCATGATGTATCAAGGGGCAATCACAATACCGCTTATTTCTGTAAGACGAGCGAAAAGATTTGCCTCCTGCCATTTCCAGAAGAGACGGTCCATGTTGGCGTGGTGGAGGAAAGATTGCCGGGTCGCCGGCAGAGGCGTTTTGATTCTCCATCGAGAAACCCCTGATTAGGAGAGGTTACGAACCATGAAGTAAGCCCTGGGAGCAGAAACTTACAATTCCACCGGTAGCCAAATATCCACACGAGTGAGGGTTGTCCACGTAGCAAAAATTAGCGTCGTTGTAGCTGTCCTTGGCGAAGCAAGCGTCCACGTAGGTCTGGTTGGCAGTCTCCCACGCCGTCTGGTTGAAGTCACGCGAAAGGCAGTACTCGTCGTAGTAGCCGATGCCCCAGATCTGGTCATGCGGAGCGTCGTGTTGGCGCAAAGCAGCCCTGGAGGTGTTCTACTTAGGTCCAACGACCCATCTTGATTTCATTACGCAAACCTGCTGGCGCAGCGAATCTATGGCTGATCGAATATGCGAGCCCAGCCGCTCTCGCCAGACAACAGCAACGGCGTGGGTTATCAGGTTGTGCCTAATAAGGGATCTCGAAACCTTGTGCTGACCCAGAGCTTCTCGCCAACGTGCCAAATCTTGCCTTGCGATACCTGGTACCGCTCGGAAGTAACGCTGCTTTTGCCCAAGTCGCTCGGTATTGAATAATTACTTGCGACGCAATGACCAGCCTGGTCATGCCTGGTGATGAATCACATACGAGACAAGCCTGCTATCACGAGCAAAGCTCAGAGAATGTTCTTGGGAACATTTAGGTCCCGAGTCACAATCTTGGGGCCAGAGAATTGGGGAGGTGTTGTTATCCCAAGTAACCCAAGGAAGGAAATTTGGTATATAGTCGCAAATCTATAAATGAAAAACAGGTACTACCAGGTACATTTACACAACTCCTGATGCTGAAATCCCATCAACATCGATTACTCAAGACATCCCATCGAGGCAAGAAGTTCAGAACTTGCCCCTTTCAGGGGCAGCCGACTCAAGAAGGAGGAGCTGAAGGAGCACCGGAGTCGGAGCTGTTGGAACCGCCACCGGGGCCACCGGAGCTCTCGTTCTCAACACCACCAGACTCGTAGTAGTAGGCGGCGGGAGTGACAGTGCTGCTCTCGGTCGTGTTGATGCCGAATGCGATCCAGGCAAAGAGACCATCGGCAAGGTCGTCGCTGAGGTAGGTGAACTTGAAGAAGGGGTCGACTCCGTCGGTGGCAGTCTCCTCGGAAAGGATGCTGTCGTCATCGTTGGTGGTGATCTCCTGGGTGTTGTCGCTGTAGGGGGCGATCTCATCCGCGAGGTAGATGAGGTCCTGGTCGAAGAAGGCCTGGCCGACGTGACTGGAGGTGACGTCGTTGCCCAGGGTGTTGTTGGGGTACACGGTGACATTGGTGTGGATCAGGATGTGGATGTGGGTGGCACGGCTGGTGTAGTGGCCGGGGAAGAGGGTCTCGAACTGGGCAACACCGTCTGAGTTGGTCTGCTGGATTCCGCGCAGGAAGGTGGTGTTCAGGTTGCTCGTGTCGCTGCTGTCACCGTTTCCGGAGGCGGAGACGCCCGAGTACACACCGGTGGAGTTGCAGTGCCACATCTCGAGGTAGACGTTGGGGACGGGCTCGCAGGTCTCGACATCGATGACCTGGTAGTCAACCACCGTGTCGATACCCTGCTGAGTCTCACGGACGTCCCGGCGGATGTACTCGCCACCAACATAGTAAGGGCCTTGAGTGACTTCGGGGGTCAAAATGCAAGATGAGTTGCCGCTGAAGAGAGTGGCCGCGTCGGTGACATTAGTGTATCCGAGGCTGGTGGAGTTGTGGTCGGTAGCCAGGACGGTGTCGAGGTCTCGCTTCGACTTGAGGCCGCGCTTGGCACGGGCAGCCTCGGCGGCCTGCTCACGACGGGCAACGTTACGGGCCTCAACTCCGCGAGCCTTGAGCTTGGCCGAGCAGTGGCTGAGGTCACGGACCTGAGTCTGAGCGAAGTAGTCGCGGCGCTCCTGGAGCTCCTGGGCAACGGAGTGGCCGGGGTGAGCGATGGCAGTGCCGGCAAGAAGGGCCGGAAGGATAGCGTTAGTGAAGCGCATGTTGATGGCGTCTATAAACTTAAGCTGGAAACAAATTTGAAAGAGTGTCTGAATTTTGTGGTTTGAGAACTGATCGTGGAGTGCCAACTGTTTTCAAGGGTGAGGATGTCTGCTCTTTTCAATGCCATAATTATATTTCCCCGAGGACTTATAAAGAAAGTTGTTTCCATCAACATCCATTCCCGTCATCGCCCCCTTCCCACAGCTGTACGCGTCCAGTGGACTAGTATGTCCACTTGTTGGTAGCTTGCCCCGGGTTTTGCGTCGTGAATCTTTGAGAATAAAGAAATGCATATGCTAATAGTGGAGACTCGATCTTCAGCCTCCAGGGGCGACGCTGTATCAAGGGGCGCTGCCACACGCACTCAGGGGAAATACAACTAGTCAAGTGCCGGGACTGAGCAAGGCTTGGCCCAATGAGAATAGTGATTTAAGTCAGCTGCGGCTCTGTGCACGCGTGTCTAGGGATCAACCTGAGTATCTCCAGGGAGAAACGCCAAGGCTGGTGTACGTGGACATGTTCGGGATTTGGAGGTGGAGCATCCTAAAAGGAGTTAGGATCGTCGCTCTGACCAACGGCGATGCTTGGCCGAACCCTCACAACGCGCGTCATCTCTGGGCTAAGGCCTGAAAATGCATTGTTCTTAACACATTCTAAAGAATCTAGATCCCATCCCCTACGAGCGGCTAGAATTGTCAGACATACCCTAGGGTACATCACTTCCTGTGTGGCTTCCGAGTCAAGATGGACACAATTGGCGAATCAAGGTAGCCGCTTAATAGTGCTATAACGATTATCAACTTAGCTATGTACTGCAAAGATGTTCTGTGGAGTTCTTCACTGTGTGCAATAGCAGACCGCAATTTGTATGCAGGATGCTTTTGCTGAGTAGTGTAAATCGCTTGGATTCTAAAATAAGCAGTAGGCTATGCAACGGCATGTGTCAATGCAAACGCGAGCCCTGGAGTACAGGTACGGTACACTGCACACTACAATGTGGGCCCGCCCAGCTTTTCGGGTTGACAGGGACTGGTAAGGACTGGTAACGCGGCCTGGTTGAAGATGTGCCACGCAGGGATTCCGATGTCGTTATGCTTCGAAAGGCCGGAATCATTGGGGTGGGGACGCGAGATGTTGTAAAACAATGGTCTCTTTGAAGAATACCTATTTGGTGACGAAGACATGGAAGGAAGTGGTGATGATCGATCCAGCGGCCAATAATAATTCAAGATTACGAATCATCCATGGCCTGCCATCATATTGAGTCGCTTGTCAAGGCAGTATCAACCGTATAATCAGAGCCCACCATTGAAGCTGGTGCACAATACCCTAGGGTATGCGGCCAATGGCACCCGAGAATCCCCGGCCAGCAAGCCTGCTTGACCTGTGTACAATCTCGATTCACAGTGCGTCGATCGTACTGAGATGCTACTCAGGCGTGTGTTTGCGCTGGTTATTGTGACCTGAAACTGGGTGCGCGTCGTCACGGTCTCGATGGGCTTCTGACTTGGCTCCAGGACTGCTTCTCCGTGCGCTTTTGTACCAGTGATTGAGAGCATCCAGGGATAGGTATGTGGAGATATCATCATTTATGTGGAGTCCGAGCATCTGGAAGTTCAATCCACGTCTAGTAACATTATTGAGAAACTTATAAGGTCAGCAATATGACGTGACTGCACCAACAAGATTGTTCTCGCGACAAGTACTGGGCAGTAACTCATGGCTGGGAATATCTGCGTATCCTCATTAATACAATCTTTGTATTCCCGCTCCGCCTATCTGTGGGCCCCACCCGTACGCTGTGCTGCCCACGACCACAGCTGCGTGCAGGGTGAGGTCCACGGGTAGATAAATTGCTGTAGTATGGACACTTAGAGGTGGACTTTGCCCCAACCAGCCTGATGCCCATGATCTTGCCAAATGTATATCACAAGTATGTAGACAACACTGTCATTCACTTATTTGAACATGCCACGCTTCTCCTAATCTCTTGACCCATCTTGCCAGTTCTTCTCGTCACTACCATTTCGCAAAAGACTGCAAGTAGTCTCTCTTCCCAAGTGGAACACCATTATGGCGCAGGATGTCATACGCGGTCGTAAGATGGAAGAAGAGGTTGGGCAAGACGAAGCCGGTAATACAGTCTCGAGACACAAATTTCAAAATCATTGAATTGAATTCGCTGAACCCGTGTTAGTGGCTTCCGGATTCTCATTGTACGCCTGAAAGCCGGCAACTTACAATTCTTTCTCCTGGTCTTCCTTTCCATTGATATCCTCCGGGACGACGCTCTCCAGACGCTCCCGCGTCTCCTTGATTGAGGCAAACAGGTGATCGAACGTGGTCAGGTCCTGCTTCGGCTCCTCGATCGCGACATCAGTCAGCGACCTGAGGACAGCCCTGACCTGGGAGGATGCGACATGAACCTGGTACGTCAGGGGACGCATGTCCTCGTACAGTCTAGCTGGGGCGTATGCAGTGTTGACGTCGATGCCATTCTCCTTGGCGTGGACCTGGGCCTTCGTCAAGACGACCTCAAAAGTCTTGAATATCTTGATAATGGTGGGGAAGTAAGCGTCGTAGAATGTGTAACCCGTCATCTTGAGCTTTGATGATGGCGAATTCACGCGAGTATAGAGTTGGAGATTGGGAACAAGTATATAATACTTATGTAGCGATCAATTGAAATTGTATGTTGATCCAGGGGTTGCAGTATCATATAAGTGTCGTCGATAGTTTCCATGCACACAAGGGCCAAGTTATATATACCCTTAAGGCAAACAAAACATCTTAGATGGGTAGTTAGCGCCTCGCCCTTATCGTCTTTCGATGCGTCCTTCGTGTAACGCCATTGGTGTCGTCGTGCATCCCTGCCCCACAACCCCCTGGTGTTTAGTTAATCAGTTCCGCCCGCTTACCAATTGTGCAGTCCATCCAAGGTCTAAAAACCTGAGGACGGGCCAATATACTGTCCGGTGGATGACCAATCCAGCCGATGTTGAATCAGGGATTGAATAGAAGGAGCAAGCAGATTATGGTTTCGAGATGGATCTGAGCCAATGTGGAATCAACGAGGTAATTAGTATAATACATAGTCTACGTAGGTTTGAAGTTGGCCCCCAACCTTTGCGTAATGCACCTAAGCAGATACCAGTCGACGACGGCCCGGCCCGGCGAACTTCCCGAGGTCGCCATTGCGGTTGGTTCAAGGACGTTGGCGCAATTCGAGGGCATCTTGCCATCATTCAGGCACGACCACCTAGTCTCTGCCTTCTGGCCGGTCAAAGGGTCAGCACGGGGGGTGAGGGAGCGTGGCCCGGGAATTCCGGTCCTCCCACCCTCTGTGGGGCATCGCCATTCCAGGTGCTGTTCCGATTAATAATCACTGGTCACTATGTACACTGGGCTCCTCTGCTTCCTCCAGGAACACTTTTGGCGGTATCATATGATAGACCTTGCAGCCGTATCGGGGTCAATATAAGACTCTCCTTCTGCTTCAAGATGGCCAATCAATTGATTCGTGCGTTGCCGAGACCCAACAACAGCATCGTACTTAGGTAGGTATACATGACTGACTCTGATAATACCGTCTCTGTTTGCATAGGGTTCACCGAGACAATACGGAATCACAAAGATCATGCTTTATGGGCTCTCATATCGGTCTCAATCTCCTACTATGTACCTAGGCACATACCAAGGCAAATAAATTCTCAGGTGCTGTTCCCCATAAGATGGTGTGACTAGGACTTACAACCTTGCTCTGCTTCGACAATTCCTCCTCCATTCTCTGCTTGCGATTCTCTGGCAGTTGACTCTGCCACAAAGCTACTTGATATTCAGCGCTCCCACTTCGATGTCCTTACTAGAGATCCCATAGTCTCTAAGCTGGCATCCGGGACACGCCTTGCAAGTGCTCGACACGGAGCTCTGATTCTTGCATTAGGGACGATTCCTCCTCGCCCGGTATCACTCGGTACCCACGCATAGTGGTATTTAGGTTGATCGGCTTGAGCACCCACTAGACTGGGAATTAACTCACATATAATCAACATCTACAGATATTGCAACACTCCAAAACATAGGCGTTCTAAGTTTAAGACCTAGATAGGAAGGCCTATCATACATACAGCTGACTATAGTCGATCATTCGAGGCTCTTGGGGGCATTGACAAAGGTGGTAATTCTTGTCAACTGTGGAGTCTATGTAGTTGAGATAAGGAGGCCCGAGAAGACCACCGAGCACTTCAATTGGGATGAAACCACTCTGATACCAGATTGAGAGTCCTAATCTGGAACGATGAAGGGAAGGAGAAAATATGTGGGATGCAGCACAAATTGAGCCGAGGTCCCAGAGTGACCATTGTACAGATGTAAGTAGTACAACTCGGTCACCCCCTAGACACGTCAATATAAAACATCAGAACATGTGAGGAGACCCTGACGGTGGTTCAAGTATGTGACTTCTCTTCGAGGTGTCTTATTACTGGCTTTGATTAGGGTCTTTCTGCCCCTCACTACTTTGACCCGAGCCAGCCTTGCCTCGACCAGGCGCAGATTCGAATTTCGACTGCCACTTTTCCTCCTGCTTGAAAATCTTGATGCATTCCAGTGCTGATGGTGTACCATACTGTGGATCAGCCCCGCCCTCCAAAAGCACCTATAATCACTTCAAGTCAGAGAAGGACATAGCAGCGGAGCAAGTCTTGTGCACCAAGGGCTGAATAGGTGATAAAGGGGATACCCTAACCCTGGACAACTGACCTCGATGACATGGTCCTCTTTCTTGAAGACGGCTCCCGCAAGTGGGCTCTGAAGACGGTCGTTCAATCTGTTTGGGTCCGCCCCATGCTGTATCAAAAACTTGACCACCTCAGCGTGGCCGTAGTATGCCGCAAGCATGAGCTGCTCTCGTCGTTAGTTTGAAGTGTTGACACATATCATGTACATATGCAAAGGGCGACTCTCTATGATCAAAGCAAGTTCCATACCAAGGTATCCCCCTTCTCATTTGTCATGTTGGGCGGCAGGCCTGCAAGGACGGCCTGTTGAAGGAGCTCGATATTGCCCTCTCGCGCCGCATTGTACATCCGCGTCGCGAGCTCCAAGGCTTCGGGGGGTAGCGATGATGCTGTGTTGCTCATTCTCAAAGTTGCTTTGCTGTTGCTTATAGGTCTGAAGCGTAGACTGTTGGCGATAGGAGGAAAGTTCTACGTTTAGACCGAAGTGAACATTGAGATGACGGCACCAGAAAGTTCCAAGGTTGTGATTCATACTATGCAACCGTCCACTGCTGCTTGAGTAATGGTCTTCCAGGACCTCCCCGAAGCTCGCACTAACGTCTCATTATGCGAGCAGCCAATGAAAGGCGCTGATTAGCGAGACCCTAACCCACAACCACGACGATGAGGACGAAGATAATGGATACGACAACTAAGACTGCCTTGATGACAACCCAAAGCACCTTGACCATCCTGATTGCTCTTTTCGTCTTCGATGTTATTTCCTTAAAATCCTGTCAGAGCTTCTGTCTCGAGCAGGGTTGTCTAATAAGCTACTTGGGTACTATGGAACATATTCGCAAATAATCAAAAATAAAGTTGGATCATAATGGCTACTTGTCATTGTTTGTGCACATGTAGCTTTCTTTTTACTGAGCCTGCATCATGGACGGACTTGCCCCATAGGCACCACAGATCCTACAGTTCTGTCAAGCTCCAAATAAACAGGTGATAAAAGTCTGTAGTACATATACCGGTGGTCAAAGTCGTGCACACCTTTGCCTGTCAACTATAGTGGGGGACTCGCCGTAAGTTGCCATACATATTGAAGTAACTGCAATCATCTGACTGGCAGGGCACTAGCAATTTCAAAGGACAGTGGTCCGAAGTCATATCAGGTCGGTCAGCTGGCTGGCACGATTGTCTTCTAATGTGGCCCACATCTGACAAGACCTGGGGTCGAATCAACATCTGCATCAGCATGCAATTTACCATTAAACTCTCTCCTTGCTCCATCTTTGTGATCCAGCGAATGTGCCTGCAGATACTGCACCGGCCTGTGGACCGTAATCCGGGAGGGTGTGAATTATTCAGCAGGGACCCGCCAGGACAACGGGATTTCCTTTCTGGAGCAGCTGCAGTTGTGATGTTACCTCCAGATGTTGTGATGGCCGATCACCGTGCGGGAACTCGTGGGGGCCGATGTTACACTACGCCTCGAGACAACGTGCTTTGGCTATTAATAGGTGGTACGCCTATTATATATGCCTAGGCATAAGTACTGTATGGTGACTGCATCTTCGTTCATCCGTCTTATACAGGACGCAACCTTTCAACTACAGCAGACTCCAGTCTCTCACTTCAAATGCGCATTGTCACCTGCCTCTCCCCCTCAGCCTCCCCAAAATTCCAATGTGAGGACAAAAAGCAGATATGACATTCAACGTCTTTGACACCGCGGAATACCGAGCGGCATTCTTCGTGTGCATCCTCACCACGCCGCTGTGTATCTTGGCTACTGCGTTGCGCTTTGCCCATGCGAGAACCTCGAAGATCGGCCGTGAGGACTGGCTCGCCCTGGTCGCTCTGTTGGCATACCTGACTTACACAGTCATGATATTGTGGAGTAACTGATGACTTCCTTTCTCGCCGCCACGAACCGCCACCTAACGTTCAAATTGACAGTTATCATAACCATGAATGGCAAAAGCGTTTTCGATGCGGGCACACTTCCTGAAGACACAGTACTTGCCATTTTCAAGGTATGCCGAGGGTTCCAATATCACTCGTGACAGACCACTAAATCGCCAATTGTAGGTCGGATATGCCATGAACGTTATGTTCCCGATAAATCAGACGGCAGCCAAGCTCAGTCTGCTGGCCCTGTACTACCGCCTCTTTACTGTGAACCGGACCTTCGTGTACTGGGTGTATGGCATCACAGTCACCCACATTGGCTGGTTTCTGGCCATGTTCTGGATCCGCTTGTTCATGTGCACGCCGGTATCCAAAGTATGGGCACCGAGTACGCCAGGGCACTGCATCAACAGCAACGAGCTAATGGCGGTCGGCGAGGCGTTCAACTCGGTACTCGACTTCGTGATGATCGGCCTGGCTGTCTGGATGGTCCAGTCGCTCCAGGTCTCGAGCAAGAACAGATGGAAGCTGAGCATCCTGTTTGCAATAGGTGGCATCACCGGCATCATCGGTTTCATCAAGATCGGCGAGGCCTACGGGGATATCGGCACGAACGTCCTTATCGCAGTATGGATTGAGGTGCAGATGGCCGTTAGTATAATATGCTGCTGTGCCCCGATTTACCGGTCGATTATGCCCGAAATACCCCTGTTGCGGACCCTGTGGTCCAAGACAGTCGGCAGTATCATCCGCGGGCGCAGCAACAACAAGCAGAAAACAAACGTTGGGGGGTCACCTTCCCACTTGCCGCCTATAAGAACTTTCGGCCAGGGCAGTGACCGTGGGAACAGGCATCACGGTGACCTCAGCAACAAGACGTGGACGGTAGAGAGCTGGAGGATGCTGGACAGCAACAGCACTGCGACGGTCCATGTAGGTGTTGGAAATCCACAGGAACAGGATCTACATCCCGACGGCTGCCCAATGCGCACAGTGCAGATTCACCAGACAATCGAGGCTGTATGATGCGGCGGAACTAAGTGGCAGCTGCATCCAATGTACATAGAGGAAGGGCGCCTAGCTAAAGATGGAAGTGTGCATGCATGATGGGCATCCACACCATGTTGACATGGATATGAAGCGAGCGGTCATTTTACTTCATCTGTCTGCAGAATATATTCCCTCATTTCAGTTGAGAGCATTGTACTCGAGTACCTAGTTACCTATATGAAGTGTAGTGTCTCCCGACCCGCTGGCGGGCTCTTCTGCTAATTGCTTCTGAAAGATATTGAATCTCAGTAGACCCTATGCAAACTTATGGAACATTGATCGCCGCAATACAACGAATAGTTGAGCTTATCAAGGGCGTATAGATATTCAGATGTCCTTGCAGCACACGTTGCCGTGCTCTCGGGCCAGATTAGATGCAGGAGTGCGGCTCAGTTGTGCAATGTGCAGGAGGCATAGCCTACTAGACAACTTCTTGGGCCATGTTGGTCGCTTCACCGGATATTACTTGCCGTGTGAGATTTCCAACATACTTCCTAAGTAGGATGTAAGTACGTATAGGGGCAGTAAATCTTGGAAGTAAGACCTGATTTGTGTTGGTGATCTTCCCCAATGCCAACCAAGAGGTCTTCAAGTCATCTGACCGCTCTCTTCTTTGCCCACGTTGAGTATAAGTGTAGGGTAACTTGCCATCCTCGGTCCTCACCATCCGTCCGCAGAGCGAGTTACGATTTTGAAGATCGACTTCAAATTACAGCGAAGCTCCATCATGACTTCAACGAGCAATCAGTTGCCGACCAAGGAACCAGCTGCGCCACGGCAGGCTATAAATGGTATACACCATGAACTTCGGACTGCCGCGAATAGTGCCGGTTACCTCCTAGGCGTGCTCCGGGAGAAGCACGGTGCCAACCCTCACCTCAAGCTTCTCGATGTCGGCGCTCGCTCAGGCACTATCTCGGCAACACTGGCTCGGGAGATCGGGCCTTATGGGTGTGTTTTTGCGACGGACAGCAGCCCGGACATGCTGCAGCGCGCGCGGGCCGTCGCCGAGGAAGCTGGTGTTGTGAACATCGAGTTCCAGCAAGCCCACGTACTTGATCGTCTCCCCTTCGAGGACGCGACTTTCGATATCACGCATTGTCATCAGCTGCTTACACACCTCCCGCGCCCTGTCGACGCGGTCCGGGAGATGCTACGAGTGACAAAGCCCGGCGGTATTGTGGCCGCTCGTGAGGGGGACCTGGAGACCGAATGTGTTTGGCCAGAGTTACCGGGCATGCTCAAATTCCATGCTTTCTCGGCTAAATTCATCCAGTTGAGTGGTGGGACCCCCAAGGCTGGCCGCCAGCTGCTATCATGGGCATTGGCGGTAGGCTCGGGCATTAGCCGCAAGCAAATCACTCCCAGCTATGGCACATGGTGCTACTATGAACCGGCCGAGAAGAAGGCCTGGGGTACGTTTGATTATTCCTTCACTCACTCAAAGCCCATACCTAGTCTTCCACCCACCATCCCCAAACCACGGCCGACGATGTGTGCCTTTGCCGTCAAAGCTAACAACATGATACTCCATCGATATAGCTCAGGCAATGGTTCATGAACTTCGAGGCGGCCGGTTGCGCGAAGTCGGGCTTTCTGCTAAGCTTGCTACTGAGGAAGACCTGGAAGAGATGGCTACGGCTTGGGAAGAATGGGCCGAGAATGAACAGGCAATCTTGGGTATGATGCACGGGGAGATTCTTATCCGGAAGGATTAAGCTAGTGACAGAATAGCCGGCCTGTCCACGCTTTTCTGTAACCAGGAAGAAGAAAGACAGATCACATAATCATGTCTGTTGGTCCAGACCCATCCATGAAATTGACCTGATGCATATGAGGGCAGTCGTTGTTGGTTGCGAACTGACCAATAACTTCTGCCTTGTACAAGGCTTGGTCTCCTCTTAGTTGCATACGCCCTGTCATTGTGTGAATGGTAAATCTGCAATAATCTGAACTGTACTGTTCAGGAGCCGGTTCAGTAAGATGAAGTACCATGTTGTCACTGGAGATAAGCCGGACGAGACATCGGGAGGGGGCCACCTGTACGGCTTACAACACGGATGATCACCTAATGTGCCAATATTGAAAATGATCGGATCCCTGGAACCAACATTCCTACTTCACTTCGTGGGTGTCTATGTCTACCTGGCCAGCTAGAAGTGGCCCGGGGTTAAAAGGCATTATCTCCACTGTTCTCCTCCCTTTCTCTCACTCCCCCCGGGGCCGTCACCGCGATCTTCATTCGCACTACACGACCCGCCATCATTGCGACTGACCCTGTGAACACTCCCCCTGTGAACACTTCTCATCATGGCACCAGGCCCTTCGTTCGCGAGTTTCTGGGCGCACTTCTTCCCACAAAAGCCCAAGTTCACAGACAAGGACCTGCCCGACCTGCATGGCAAGGTGTATATCGTGACAGGCTCCAATACCGGTTTGGGCAAGGAAGTCGCACGCATTCTTTACGACAAGAACGCCAAGGTCTACATTGCCGCGCGCTCGGAGGAGAAGGCAAAGACAGCCATCGAGGAGATCCAAAAGAAGACGCCGTCCTCGAAGGGATCCTTAGTCTTCCTCCACCTAGATCTGAATGACCTGGAGAAGACCAAGGCAGCAGCTCAGGAGTTCCTTTCCAAGGAGGATAAACTCCATGTCCTGTTCAACAACGCTGGGGTCATGGTCACGCCAGCAGAGCCACCGCCAAAGACTGCCCAGGGCTACGAGCTCAGCATCGGGGTTAACAATGTCGCCACTTTCCTCTTTACCAAGTTGCTGACCCCGACACTTGTCGCAACCGCCAAGACAGAACCGCCCAACACTGTCAGGGTGGTCTGGCTCACCTCCTTCGGCTTGGAGTTATATGCGCACGAAGGAGTAGGTCTCCCTACGGACAACCTCGATTACCATGTCCCGAAACCCGCAACGGACCGTTACGGGCTGAGCAAAGTGGGTGTTTGGGCCCTTGGGGTTGAGTTTGCCAGGCGGTACAAGGGTGATGGTATCGTCAGCGTGCCTATCAATCCAGGGAATCTGAGGACCGAGCTGGCGAGAGACCAGGGACTCAAGTTAAAGCTCATCGCTGGTCTGTTCTGCTATCCGGTGCCGAACGGAGCATTCACTGCGTTGTTTGCTGCGCTGTCACCGTCGATTTCGACCGAGACGGATTTCACCGAAAAATGGGGTAGGTGATCCGATTTACTTTCGTCAAATGATCACCCTGGGGCAGATATATGTAACTGACGAGAATCTTCTCAGTTATCCCCTTTGGTAGGATTGAGCCTCTTCGCCCTGATTTGCCCAAAGCAGCGAAGCTGGAACCGGAGGGAGGCACTGGTGGTGCACAGAAGTTCTGGGAGTGGGACGAAGAGCAGGTCAAGAACTACCTCTGAGTTTTATGGTGGTTTGATGCAATTCCGGGTGGACGTTCCATATCTGCAAACCCCCTTGGGAACTACCTATGTACTTGGGACCACCTGTAGGCGGTCTTTCTCTATTTTGGTTCGATCATTCGGTTTGATGATCTCCCTCAAAATCAACTGCCAGTCTTCCAGCTTCCCAGGGTCAAATGTATCAAGAAACATCTACCATGCGACTTCATATTTCGGCCGTCCTTCCTTTCCCTGCTGAACAGGCCCATATATAGTACTACCTTTTGTCGCAGTTCTGGTCTATCCACCCAAGGTTGTCCACCTGGTCTTACGTAGCCACCAGCAATAACAAGGACGAATACTGCGTGCTGAGAAGAGACTGACTTGAAGTGGCCGTCGATATCCGTCGCCAGCATGTTTCCAGCTCGCTGGGAAAGTTCGCTTTGATTGGCTCGGTCGCCCTCAGAAGTGACTCCGGAGAAGCATATTCGATGGGCAAGCTTGACGACATAGGTACTCCTCTTCCTCGAACATCGGAAGCAAGATTGGTAGTTGTCGGCCTGGGCCCGCCCAGTCATGCATTCCTTCACTTGCCCCAGTCTATTATATGCGTGAAATATCGTCCTGGCTTGGGAGTTCCAAGCCCTCATCACCAACGACAGGATCAGGGGGTTGGGCCCCTGGCTACTTCATCACCAGCAAGGAACCTGGTTCAGAAGCAGGCTATGACTCTGATACGGCACCTGGTCTAAATCAGGGGCATTGGTGGAAGAAAAAATAATTGATAGCAGACATGCTCGGACTGCAGCTCGAATGCTCCACGTACGAATCTCCTGTCAAGTCACTAGGGGTATATTCTCGCTAGACAACTCTGCATGCCAAGAACTCAAGTACTTCAGATAGCTTGCCGGTATGTACATCTCTTTGTGAAACTGTGATAATCATGGAATATAGAAATTGTAATAGTACCCTCGTACAACGACTACCTACATTGCCGTCTTTGATGCCCACTTCCTCGTGGCCTTCTCCAGCTGCTCCGCAGTCGCCCTGTTCTCATGGCGCAGCATAGTACGCACGATGACTACCAGCTCAGCCTCCGTGTCTGTATGGTCATTCCTAGGCCGTAAACTCTTGCGCCACTCCTCGACTCGAGTATGCCACGCCTCCACTTGCTCACCCGTGGTCATTTCAGGCTCTGTGCGTTCAGGGAGCCCGATACATCCGATGAGGTAAAGCATGACCACACCCAGCGCATATACATCCCTCTCCTTGCCATACGAACATTCAATGAAGACCTCGGGCGGTGTATACCAAGGCGTGCCTCCGTCCTTCCGGTGAGAGGTTCCCTGCACCGCTTCACTGAAGTCGATCAGTGCAGCCCCGTACTGCGTAACCCGCGAGAAGCGAGTCACCTTGGGATTATATCTGCGGTAAATGATATTGCTCGGTTTGACATTACGATGCATGAGGCCTCCTTCCATTCCCTGTCTTCCTATGTAGGCGAGCGCGCTAGCCATATCTGCGAGGATATGGCACGCGTCGTTGATTGTGCCTTTGAAGGAATGTGGTCTGTCGTCTCCTTCGCCAGAACACCACCTTGGGCTCGCGAGGTCTTGCCCATCTTTGTGCTCTAGATAGAGAGACCATATTCGGGCGTCGCATGACACCAGGCCTGCAATATGAGGCTGCAAAACTTGTTAACCCTGTGGTCATTGGCAGTAGAGGTTCTTACTTACATGCTTCAGTGTTGAAAGCAGCTTGTACTCTTGGAACCATTTCGCTGCCACCGTGGAATTTAAGTTATCGTCATTGGCGATCGTATCACCTTTAATCACTTTCACCACGACGACCCTCCCTTGCTGTTTAGCGTGCGTTCTCAGGATTGCTCGAAATATTTCCGACGACTGTGTCCTGCTTTCCCACTTGGATAGACGCGTGAATGAGTACTCGGTATTGCCTGTCCTCCTGTCCACTATACAAAGCTTTTGCCAAGGCTCGAGCTGGAAAGTGGCCGTTACCTCTTCCCGTGCCTTATGGACCAAGATCGGTCCAGGCTGGTCCAGGTCCACAGGCCGAGACCCTAGCAAAGGCGCCGTGGCAGAGTTGGGCAGAAGAGTTCCGTCTTCTCCCTTGACCTTCTTTTGCTGCTTGAATTCCTCCTCGGATGACAATGATCTTTTTGACCCTGCGATAGCAGTGGTGCTCTGTTCGGTCCTGAGAAGGTACTGTCGCGGCAAAATTTCCACCTCCACCATATCCCCCTTCGACCTGAACTCCCAAAGAGTCGCAGTGAGTACAACCTTCTTCATTGGCATGGCCAGGACCAATCCTGCACCCGTTTTGGACATAGGGAGTGCTGAAAGTACAGAACCGCCAATGTTTCGTATGAAGACATCATCAGAGTCGGGGTCGTATATCAAAACGCACTTTAAGTCTCCCACTATGACTGTGCACTGCAGGCTGTCCCTTCGCTGGGGAATGGCTAGAAGTTCGACCTTGTTGCCAAGGGCGTCGGCAACGCCCTCCATGAGCGGTGCTTCTAGTGATAGTGATTCTGTGTCTATTAATTCGATTGCTTTGTTGCCTCTCTTGTGCTTGAGCAGGATCCGGAACGATGGGTAGCAGGACATGGACTGGCCGGGCCATGTATTGTTCAGATCCAACTGGTTGATGCTGAAAGTGTGTTGATCGTACTCCTTGATCATCTTCTCAACTGCAAGCCTTGTTTCCAAGTAGCCAGGAGGGAACTCAATTGTCTTGTCAGAATACCCTGAAGCTTGCGACTCGATTTCGCTACTCGCCTGCTCCTCTTGGGGGGCCCTCCAGACGAGGGGTCTGAAAGAGGTGTTTCTGGCATCATTCGAGGAGGCTTGTTGAGACATTGCGTGTAGTACTATGAGTATAGATGGACGGGAGTGATGTTAATGAAGATAATGGCAACAATGATATTAAGCATATATGTCCAAGGACAACAATTACTCAAGGTTTATTCTTCCTTGCCCAAGCAAAAAGTCTCTTTCTTTCCTTCAACGTTTCTTCTCCCACTTTTTCCCCTCTCTTCCCCTCGCCAACGTGTAATGCACGGTTCAGGGACGCGCTGCATGTCGCGTTGTTGCATTATGGTGTTTGGGCCCACCAGACTGCAACGTCGCTGAACGCTCGGATAATTAGTTGGTGCCGATGCCGCGGCAATCCTGCATGCCCAAGAATATCAATCCCGCCCCCCCCTTTACCTTCACTTGTAACGTCGACAAGTTGAATGTCTACACCCTGCACCGCCTCACCTCACGATGGACTTCGTATCGGGTATGAATGAACAACATCGCGAATACCTGATGGAGTACTTCGGTCTCAAAGAACACCCACCGCCCGAGGTACCCCCAGTCGAGGTCCCGAGCTGGCAGAATGGAATGCTGTTCCCCGAGGATTTATGGAGACAGTTTCTTAAGGATTGCGACTGGCCCGCTCACAAGTTCGGCATGAAACCTAAAGATATGTTTACAATCCTCCCCCGGCATTTCAATCTCATCGCCGTTCCCTTGTTGGACCTGGATGTCTTCGCGCGCGATGTTATGGAGCTCAGCAGGACTTCAGACACCAAGGAGGAGTTCTTCGGGCACATGGGTGAACGGCAGGATCAGCGGCGGAAGGAAATGATGAAGTTCTGGCATAAAGCTTGGACACATCTCATGCTTCGCCCAGAGCTCTTGCTGAAGACTTGGGAGGGGAAGCATCAGGAAATGCGCCGAGCTTACGAGTTCGGATCATTTGACGCGATTACAAGGTTTCTTGCTTGCCATCTCCCTACAGAAATGCCAGAACTTCCACCCCTCGGCAATCCAGATTGGGAATTCAACAGGGAAGACCCGGAGGAAGACCCGAAGGAAGACCAAGTCCCCTCGTCGCCTGCCTCCATGGTAACGGCACGTACCCATCCCGACAGCGATCGCGATACTATGTCGCCAGTCCCCAGTGAGACACCACCCATGAATCTGTTTACAGCAACCACCACGGCAACTGTTCACACTATGTACTCTGGGCGTCACGGACGCAGCCCCCCCAGCGATATATTTGCAAAACCCAGGAAGACTCCCCCTCGCCGTAGCAGCACCCCCTCTGAGAGCTTGGATACGGAGTCCCCAGGAGCTCAGACGACACCTGCGCCGCCCGGGGAGCCAGGGCAAGATGTACGGCGCAGCAGCCGACTTCAACAGCAGAGGGAGTCTAAACAGTATCCTACTCAGACAGGAAGAAAGACGAAAACATCGAGCGGCAAAAGGAAGAGGGGCCTTGAGGAAGACCATGGTCTGCAGTCGTTAACCACCGGGGAACGAGGACAGTCAAGCGCCAAGAAGAGGAAAGGGGCAGATGTCAAACCGCTCCAACCAGCGGCGACATCGGGGAGCAGAAGAAAGAGGGTTCAAGAGACAGACTGTGACCTCCCTCTCCCAAGCACCGAGACGAATGGACCATCAAGTGCGAAACGGAGGAAAGAGACAGGTATAGCACCGACACCACCACCACCACCACCAGCCACGATACCGAGGAGCAAAAGGAAGAGGGGCCCAGAGGAAGACTGTGACCTCCCCTTGCCAAGCACCGAGACGACTGGACCATCGAGTGCGAAACGGAGGAGGAAAGAGACAGGTATAACACCGACACCACCAGCACCACCAGCACCACCAGCCACAGTACCTAGGAGCAAAAGGAAGAGAGACCCGGAAGGAGTCGACGGCCACGAGCCGCAGCCCTCCCATGATTCAGGAGGATCGGTTCCTAAAAGGAGGAAGGTAGGCAACGACACGATGAAGATGCAACCTTCAACACCATCTCGAGGAGTTTCCAACGCATCTCGCGTGGCAAAGGAAGGGCAAGGGCAGGGCGAGGGCAGAGCTGGGGTGGGTACTGGCACGATCACGAGGACCAGCACGAGGACGAAAACGAAGACGAAGTCGAAGCCGAAGACGAAGACAGACTCGTGACAGGGTCCGGTAAGACAGCCGGCATATTTTGGACGGCGTTTACTCAGGGGTGACTTTTATTTTCTTTTGGGGGAGGTTCCGTCCTGGCATGGACATTGTTTTGGCATGGATGGGCGCAGTGGCGCAGTTGGGGCCTGGCGTTTACAGCCCTTCGGAGACATGGTCGTTAATCTGACAGGGTCGGAGGCAGCGGCGTAGTCTATGTTGGGTCTGCTTTTATTTTACTGGGAATTAACCATCCGAAGACATGGTCGTTAATCCGACAGGGTCGGAGGCAGCGGCGTAGTCTAGGCATGGTCTGTGTTTGTTTGGGGATTAGCCTTTCGAAGACATGGTCGTCAATCTGACAGGGTCGGAGGCAGCGGCGTAGTCTGGGCTCGTTCTTGGGATGTTTGGGATAGCCCTTCGGAGACGTGGTCGTTAATCTGACAGGGTCAGAGGCAGCGGCGTGGTCGGGGCTCTTGTTTTTTGTCATGTCTTTCCAAGGAGACATAGGGCGGCGGCGTAATCTGGATGGCGGTAGGAGTCTGGTTGGCGGTAGGAGTCTGGACGGCGGTAGGAGTTCAAAATACCCATGGATGTACTCGGATATATACCTGTTATCTCGGGAGGCAGCATTGTTTTAACTATATCTTTTACTTCCGTTTAATTCCTTATACTCTAGAATATAGTTTCCCATGCTGATATAGCGAGTATAACATTCAGAACTAATAGGCCAGAAAAGGAAATACCTGATAATAGCCCTTGGATCCTGGCGATTATAGAAGCTCGAAGGCGAGGAGGTAGCCAGTGATCTACTGTGCTTGTCGCACAAGGACGAGGACATGGTTCGGGAGAAAGATGGTCTTGGGATTGAGCTTGAATGGCATGTTCCCAGGGAGGTGGGCTTCTCATCATCCTGCAATCACTGGACAATAGCTGTCTAGACGCACGATGATGGCACTATAGGGCTGTTGACATAACGAGGCCGACCTCGGGAGGAGGAGAGGTTGATGTTGAGAAATGTGTGGCAGAAGTTACATGTTGTTGACAAGAAGCAGCCTCTGCGACATGCGTTATCTTGAACAGCATCTGCCTCGTGGTTACTACCAGTCGCAGATGCCGGGCCAAGGAAATCATCAGTGACACTTGTATGGGATCACGACAAGGGTCTAGCGTGGAGTATCCGCTCGAGAAGTTGAAGGTGCCGCAACATGACGACCAGTTGACATAGCCGTAAGTGTATAAAGGACTCTTTTCGCGGTTGTCGCTTGGACGCCAGTGGAAGTATCCATAGTTCGGTCCGCGCTTCGTAAGTGTTGGCAACCTCGACCAGCATCTTCTTCGGCAGAAGATGTAGGTGTATGATCAGTGGCGAGGACATCGGCACAGCTGTGAGTAGTGTGGTTGGGGTGCTGTCAAGGGCTAGTGTGAACAGGATGTGATGGCGACAGCCACCTTGCTGTGTTATCTGGTGTCGAAAGATCCCGGTTCACGGCCGGGGTAATGGAGGAAATCGTGCTTGCTCGCTAGATTGTCGGGCCTGTTGTCGTGTTCTAAGCCGAAGTGAGAGACAAGTACATTGTTGACTTATCCTGCTGATCGGTGTTAACGCTCGGGATAGCCAGTGATGGGGTCATGCAAACCCAGCCGATTTCGAGAGAAGCGGCTCCCAACCTCCGGGGTATGCCATTGCCCTGCTAGAGCAAGACCTCTGGGTCCAGGACAGTCGTCCTGGCAATCGGTAGACGAAGGAAAACGTGACTTGTTGCTAGGCAGACATCGAGTCTCGGTAGGAGGAACAAGGACATCTGTATCGCAATGTGGAAAATAAGAAGTTGGTCAAGTACGACGATGACATGGAGAACGAACATCCCGGGTGAGCTGAAGGGGGGTTACATGTTCGGTGAAATGGATTAAATCAGAACCGATGAATGGCTACTTTGGGGGCATGTCGACCTTGATTGGGATGACATCACATCACGAATCACCATGCTGCAGTGTGCAAGATACAAGTCTTGTGTGCCCATACGGGCGAAGCGTCGTTGATATTGACCGGTGGTATCTACGGAATTCTGAACCCATGCCGCCTAGTAAAAAGCGGCCCCAGAGACGCCGTTACCGTACCGATGCATTCACGTCATTAAAGTCGTGCCAATGCCATGCCAAATCCGTTTTCCCAGTGGACCCTCACGATCTTTTAAGTTGGGTTCGAAGAATCAACTACCGTACCAGCCTTGAGTCAAAAACTTAGGCGGTGGTGGTCTTAGCACCCTGGGTAGGGGTGATCTTCTTGCCGTCCTTGTTGTATCGGACACGAGGGGGAGGAGCGCGGTTGCGACGACCCACACGCGAACGGACACTGATGGTGGTTCTGTTAGCATACCTTGTTCTCGAGTCGGGGGATCGGGGGTGATAGATGGAGTCCGTTTGCCGCCAAGGTTCATCTCAGCCGCCTGTGTCAGCAAGGTGCACAGCTTGCCGTGAAGCAAGCCGTGACACCTCGCCAGACACAGTTGTCCTCCATCTGGGACAAACGTACCGAACGATCTTGCCGTGAATGGCGCAAGAGACGCAGTACTGCAGCTTGAGGTACATCTTGGGGACGGTGTACTCGGCGAAGACCGAGGCGTCAGAGATGTCACCTGTAAAATGGCATGTTAGCAATTGGACTTGGTCTGAAGGACTGAATGCGTGGGGAGGTGGTTGTTTAGCCTCGACACCAGCTCGCAAGCTGGTCAATTGGCTCTCTGGAACGTACGAATAGCAGCAGACTCAACCATGTTGCGGATGGTGAATCTCTTGATAGCCTTGTCCTTGGGCGTGCATCGCGAGCAGTTGGAGCATCGGATGGGCTTGACGTGGCCGCGACCCTTCTTGTTGCGGCCGTTGTTCTTTCTCTGTAGAGGGAAGCTGGGTCAGCATTATGCAGGACGATTCATTGAGGAAGGCGGTAATATGCGTACCTTCTTAGGCATGTTGGGCGACTTGGCTGACGAAAATCGTGAGGGTTGGTCGTTGAAGGGAGAGAAGAAAGGAAGTCTTTCAAATTTCAGATGCGCGCTGCTGAAATGCTGTCGGCTGTTGCTGCTGCTAGGGTGATCGGCCGTCCCACACTCCTAAAACTGCAGGCTTAGCAAACTTGGCAGCTGTCTGCACCACGACTTGTTAGGTAGGGCATCCCGCACGTGACGAGGTCCCACACGGGCTTGTGTGGTTGGCCCACGCTTCAGTGCTACTGCAAACTGCCCCCCAAAAAAACCTCGACTTCGAGCGTCAGTCGCCTTCAAAAACTTCCTCCTCCATCAACGAACATCTTCATTCGGGACTGGCTTATGACGGGATAACACCCTAGGTACGTCTCGCAAACACGATGATGTTCTGAACGGCATCGCGGTTCTCTCCTTGCTCCTATCATTATACACAATCATGTCATCACTGCACACTTGATACCCTCTCCTTGCCTTTTGTACCCTTCACAATAATACCCGGCCATCTTCTCGTCGCTTGCGACAGTTGAGACGCCACCAGCAAACTTGCCTTTGCTGGATTCTCCAGTTTTATTTCAGTTGGCCTGGCACAGGGGACAGGAGGCGGAAAAGACCATGGTTCATGGTACTCTCGTCTCTTATCTCGCCCACTGAAATTCCTTATCCATCGCCCCACATCACAAATTCCCACACCCACCAAGCCCTTTTTATTTCTCGTGGCCGCAGCTGTTTTTCTAACCTCCTCCCTCTCCTTCCTGCCAGCAGGACAGCCCATCATGCAGATCTTCGTCAAGACCCTTACGGGGAAGACTATCACCCTTGAGGTGGAGTCCTCGGACACCATCGACAATGTCAAGTCCAAGATCCAGGACAAGGAAGGCATTCCCCCCGACCAGCAGCGCCTGATCTTCGCCGGCAAGCAGCTCGAGGACGGCCGCACCCTCTCCGACTACAACATCCAGAAGGAGTCCACCCTCCACCTGGTGTTGCGCCTCCGTGGTGGTGGCAAGAAGAGGAAGAAGAAGGTCTACACCACCCCCAAGAAGATCAAGCACAAGGCCAAGAAGACCAAGCTGGCCGTCCTTAAGTACTACAAGGTCGACAGCGATGGCAAGATCGAGCGCCTTCGCCGCGAGTGCCCTGCTGACACCGTAAGTTCTACTGCTTTCCGAAGCTCTACTTCATTGGAAGCCAAGTTTACTGACAACGTTTTTTCTAGTGCGGTGCCGGTGTCTTCATGGCTGCCCACAAGGACCGCCAGTACTGCGGTCGCTGCCACCTCACCTACGTCTTCGAGAAGTCCTCTTAAGCGTTGTCTTTCGGATTGATGGATTGACGGATGGACGGAGCAAATGGTTGATACTACAAAGGGACGGGGAAAACTTTTTACCAATTGTGGATTCTTGGGCCTTCGATCAGGCGTGGCATCAGGAATGTTCCATGGGATCATCTAGACCTCGTCTTCTGGCTGGCGGCAATGGGAAATACCAAAACCAAGGGTTATGATCAACTACTGCGTTCCTGTTCGTGCGCCTGTGTGACTTGTTGCTATCTATCTAAAGTCTTGAAATCCACGTATAAAGTGACCCATAGCCCTGAATGCTCTTCACAGCAGGTCGTGAGTCTCGAGGTCGAGAAGTATACTCCTAGCAGGAAACGGCTCTGTTATCATGCATGTATCGAGATAGCCGGGACAGCCAACCTCGGCCATGAGTGTGTCGCATCTATGTTCGGATCTGTACCTGAGTGCCATCCATCGACAATCACTGCTACACCTGGACTGAGCTAAGTACTCAGGTTGTCATCCAAGCTATTGGTAGGCAGACAGAATTTTGGAAAGTTTGAAGTTTTATCCAAAGCCACTTTCATAGAGCTATTCAATCTAGTATCTTTCCTGCCGTTGTCATCGACATTTGGTATCTACACTACTCCCTGTTCTTTAGTCCCTATTTCCTATTCCCTAGAGGTTCCCATTCCTCAAGTTCTCCCACTCGCTCTCCGGATACTCAATCTGATTCGCATGCCTCCTCAGCGCCCCTGGGCCGCCAAACGCATCTACCACGTTAGCGATCATACTCTCCCCGCCCTTGCGGTCGCCCGAGCTCTCCCACCACATGGCCCCGCCGAGGTGGTGGTTCCTGATGTACCCCGCCTTCTCCCTCGCCATGGGCACCGTGTCGTAGCTCACCAGCATCTTCCTCTGCGGGTCGTAGCTGTAGCTCGCGCCGCTCGCGTGGTCATAGTACTCCCTCGACCCGGGCAGCGGCAGCGCCTTGAAGTCGTACACGCCCCGCTCCCAAGATCCCTCGCCGATGCCACTGTAGGGGTGCCCGATGCCCTTTGTGTTCTCGAACGCCCGGCCGTAGAGCGGCATGCCGACTACCAGCTTGGACGGGTTGATGAACCGCGTGTAGTACTCCAGCGCGCGGGCCGTGCTGAACGGTGTGGTAGTGGGGTTGGTCCTGTTCGGATACAGGTTCGCCTGGTGGCCGGCCGTCTGGTCCCAAGACCCGGCATAGTCGTAGGCCATGAGGTTCCAGAAGTCCAGATACCTATCCATGCCGCGCAGGTCGAGCTTCTCGTAGTTCTGTGGGCCGGCGGGACAGGCCACCGTCAGCTCGAAGTGGTGAGGGTATGATCCATTGCCGTGTTCTGGTGGCGGGAGTGTGCGGGCGTATGCATCCATCTCCTCACGGCAGGCCCTCAGGAGGGCGACCCAGTCGGCGGCCTCGGCGGCGTTTTGTGGGTACTCCCAGTCGACATCAAGGCCGTCGAAGCCGTAGTTTTTCAGGAGCTTGACGGCCGTCTTGGCGAAGTTGGCGCGACCCTGTGGCGTCGATGCAGGCTGCTTGAAGTTGGAGCTGTATGTCCACCCGCCGATACTGAGCAGAATCTTCAGATTTCGGTTGCGCCGCTTGAGCAGGTTCAGTTGCTTGAGGCACCCGTACAGCTTATGGCCGTCTTCCCATTTGTCGCCGTCCCAGTGTATCTCCTGGTCTGACCAGCTATCTGTAAGGTATCTGTGGGTGAATGTTAGTACAGATGGCTTGAAGCATGCTTGAGATATGGGCATAGGATAGGAAATCAGACATACACTTCTCCAGAATCCGGCCGGACATTGGCAAAAGCGTAAAGGACGTGTGTGAGGTTCTCAACCGGCAGCTCCCAGGGGAAATGTTTCCGGCCGTAGATGGCCCAGTTGACGAAGTAGGCTACGCTGCGGTAGCCCTTTGGTGCTGGTCCGCCGCCCATGGTGCTGTTTGGTGATTGTGGATGGAGTGTATCGAAACCTTGGTAATAATATCCGTCAAGATGCTGTATATTATGTTGAAGAAGGGGTAGTTGTTGTGCTTTGACGAAAAGGAAGACAGTTATAAGGATGAAGGATGTAGATAATATGGAGACCAGGCTGCCTCTGACTGGCATGGTTGTTGATGGTTGATGGTGATCACGAAGGGGTAGAGTGCCACAGCGGCGATACTGATACACGCAGGTACGCTGTAAAGGTGGCTGATCATGCTAACAATAGGGACGGGCAGCTCGGATGCGCAAGCACTTGAGGCGAAACGAGGCTATGACAGCTGTGTCGTGGGTCCAGGCACGCGGGGAACGAAGACGATAGGATCAGAGCATCTCGGAAGGTTTGTCTCGCTTAAGGAGATCCTTGAAGGTTGGAGCTTCTGATCTACCAAAACAGTTGTTGACACGGGGCTGGAAGCAGCATCGTAGCTTCTATTGCATGTTTCGAGGAGAGCTGATGATATCAAATGATATCAAGCTGATCAGACTTCAAGACCCGCTGAGAAAACATACCACTTGTTGGTGCAGTTGATACATGTGATGCATGTGAAGGTGCATTGACCGCGGGCTTTACCTTGCCCTTCAGTTTATCAAAGAATCTTGACATCTTGGTAGCAGCGGAGGCCGTCGTGGAATCTGTGATGATACCGTCAGGCCCTGAGTCTGTTCGACGATGCCGATGCTCCCTGACGCGGAGCAGATGTGGCTGAGCTCAGAGGAGGACTCCAGCGAAAGTTATGGGTTGGTTGGTTGAGGGCTGTGTAAGTAAAGGTACTCAGGTACCATTCCATATGTACATTACAGAAGCGGTATAGGCGGCCGTTCAGTCCGTTCAGCCGTTGACTTACCTAAGGTAAGTAAGTACCCAAGTATCTGATGACGTCGGTATTTTCTACACAGTACGCTTCGGAAACGGAAGTTGCCTTTGAGAGGTACTTAGATACTTGAGAAAAGCCGCCAGCTGTCAGTGTCTGGATGACAGCTGTCAGCGGGCTCTTTCAACAGCTCATCCGCTGGCCAATCATCACGAGGCTTCAATCGACAGGGATTATCGCCTGTGTCCCGCATCGCCTGGTCCGTGCTATCCTTTCGGCGCTCCAAAATTTCATTCGAAAAAATTCAAGAGCTGCCCGCCGTCACAACACGCAACCCTCCAATTCGGTCGCAGCAACAAACAAACCCGAATAGCCGTCTTGTACATATTTTTGGGACAAGACAAGATGGCCAGCATCAACTACCTCTTATACGAGTCCGCGGCTGGTTATGCCGTCTTCGAGGTGGTCAACCAGGCCGACAGCGTGGGTCTGCAGCTCAAGGAAGTGCAGAGCTCGCTCAGGAACCTCGCAACTTTCAGCAAACATGTGAAGCTCGTAAACTTCACGCCCTACCGGTAGGTGCCGCTCGTGAAGACAGGTGGTCGCCTTGTGTGTGCGCAGTCCTAGGAATTGTCTGCTGACACCCTGTAATAGCAATGCGGCCGAGACTCTCGAAAACGTCAACCTGATCTCCGAGGGTATCCTGCCCGACTACCTCAAGTCCATCCTCGAGTTGAACCTTCCCCAGACCAGCGGCAAGAAGTCCAAGATTGTTCTCGGTGTACAAGACAAGAAGCTTGCCGGTGAGATCAGCTCGACTTTCCAGGGTGTTGAGTGCGAGACCAGCGAGACCTCCGAGGTTGTCGCCGACCTGCTCCGTGGAATTCGTGTTCACGCCGAGAAGCTCCTCAAGGGCCTGCAGGAGGGCGATCTGGGCCGCGCCCAGCTTGGCATGGGTCACGCCTACTCCCGTGCCAAGGTAAAGTTCAGCGTCCACAAGAACGACAACCACATCATCCAGGCTATCGCGACCCTTGACGCGCTCGACAAGGGTGTCAACCAGGGCTCCATGCGTGTGCGCGAGTGGTATGGATGGCACTTCCCCGAGCTGGTCAGGATCGTGTCGGACAACGGAACCTACGCCAAGCTGGTCCTTACTATCGGCGACAAGAAGACCCTGAACAACGACAGGCTGCACGAGATTGCCGCTATCATCGACGATGATGGCGAGAAGGCCCAGGACATCATCAACGCCGCCAAGATGTCCATGGGTCTGGATATCACCGACGCCGATCTGGTCATGGTCAAGTCTTTCGCTGAGTCCGTCAGCAAGATGGCCGACTACAGGAAATCGCTTTCCAACTCCCTCGACACCAAGATGGGTGATGTCGCACCCAACCTGCAGACCATTCTCGGCACCCCCGTCGCCGCCCGCCTGATCTCCCACGCCGGTTCCCTCACCAACCTCGCCAAGTACCCTGCCTCCACCCTCCAGATTCTCGGTGCCGAGAAGGCTCTGTTCCGCGCTCTCAAGACCAAGGGTGCCACACCCAAGTACGGCCTGATCTACCAGTCCACCTTCATTGGTCGCGCACCCCCCAAGGTCAAGGGTCGCATCAGCAGATACCTCGCCAACAAGTGCAGTATGGCTTCGCGTATTGATAACTTCTCCGAGCACCCCTCATCAAGATTCGGCGAGGCCCTGCGCCAGCAGCTTGAGGACCGTCTGGAGTTCTACGCCACTGGCAAGAAGCCCATCAAGAACGAGGAGGCCATGGCCAACGCCATGGCGGCCATTCTGGGCGACGGCAACGACGACCTGGCCATTGACACCGAGATGATCGATGCGCACCCCGGTCAGGAGGAGGAGGCTTCTGGCAAGAAGAGCAAGAAGGAGAAGAAGGACAAGAAGCGCAAGAGCGATGCCATGGACATCGACGAGCCAGAGCCAAAAGAGGAGAAGAAGGAGAAGAAGAAGCGAAAGAGCGAGGCGGATGGTGACAAGAAGGAGAAGAAGAGTAAGAAGGAGAAGAAGGTGAAGGCTTAGAGTGCCTCACTTTCGGAAAACGAGCTCCTCGATACCCCTGAACGCCTGTCTGGACCCCTTGCTGTCGCCGGTCCTGGCGAGCAGCACGGCAACACGGTTCTTGATACCCCTGACCCCCTTCCTCATCTCTTCTGCGCCGTGGAGGCTGGCAGGAGGAAGAAGAAGAGGAAGCGGACGGTTGAGGACGTGGAGATTCAGACGACCCAGCAGGCCAATGTTGCCGCTGTAAGCAAGAAGGAGCGGTCCCGTGATGCTCAAGGGCACCGCCACCTGAAGCGGCAGCAGGAAGTGCAGGCAAAGGCGACGGCCTCTGTGCCGGAAGAACAGAAGGCCACTTCCTCGAGTACGAAGAGGAAGTTCAAGGCGTAAAAAAGAGCTCCCCCTCGCTCGCTCTTCTCGGTGTTCCCTCAAATTCACCACCCTGTTTCTGTTGGTCTTGTTCGTCTTGTTGGAGTTGAGAGGGTGGGAAGAGATCTGGCATCGGAGTTACGGACAAAGTCTTTTGTTGCTCTTTTATTTCTTGGTTCCCCCGATCTTGCGGCCTGTCGTTTTACACCTCTTTTTTAAACCACCTCCTCTTTCCTGTGCATTTTCCAAAAAAGAAAACGTTGTACAGTAAAACCATCGTCAGTCAGGCCCGCATCATTACCCGTCTAATCGTGATAGCTCTCTCACTGGCACTATGGGATGGGATGGAATGGAAAATGAAAAAGAAAACTATAAAATTCAAGAACGTAGGAAACATGATAACGTCCTGCGCGGGATTGAATGTGATTTCTTTGCCTTGATTATTCGTAAATCTACCGAGTCTTCTCCTTTTAGTTCGTATGGGTTTGCAGACGTGCGTGAGTGCCTGACCTTGTCTTGCCCAGGTGCTAACACAATGCTTCCTGCCCATATCGCCGCCACCATCCCCCATTTCCTATGCACATTGCTGTCCGGAGACTATAGTAAAAAAACGCCACGACGCCCGTCCGTCTGCTTTGCTTCATCAGGTAAGTTTGTATCGACCTCAACAACATCGTGCTCGGCAAGAATTGTTGTGCCACTTCTTCGCTACTCCATGATCCATCTCTTTCGTCTCTTTCATCGCTCTCCCACATGTCCTCCTTCGCCCTGTCTTATCCCCCTAAAAAGTAACACCCACGCCCACACATACACACCTATGATCCTTCGGAGCCGAACTCGTGTGTCCATTCCTGATTCCGCTTGAGATCCTCCTGCGACACGGTCGGCCGTGATGACTTGATCGACTTGATGAAGTCCTTCAGGTCGACGATGGGCTCCAGGAGCTCTTCCGTGTCGACCTCCTCCCACGTCATCTCCATAGCGTCAGGCTCGCCGGGGGAGCAGGGGGTCACTCGTTTCACGCCATCGGCCATTACCTATCGGAGAGGGAAGCGAGTGTTAGCATGGTCCGAAGATAATGCGAATGCAACAACGAGATGGGTTTTCCTATGTCGAGAATGTCAGAAGTGGGACATACCGGCTTGAAATGCGTAGCCTGCTGAATCTTCCTCACAGGCTGCATCAGCGCATCCTGCACCGCAACAGCGATGTCACTACCAGAGTACCCCTCGCTCAACTTGGCCAACTCCCTGTAATCCTCCGGCTTCAGGCTCGTCTTCGTGTCGCCCACCGCGATCTTGAACATGGTCGTCCGGGCCGCGATATCGGGCAGGGAGATGTGCACGCGCCGCTGGAAGCGCCGCCTGATGGCGGCGTCCAGCTGCCAGGGGATGTTCGTCGCCCCGAGCACGAGGACGCCCGTCGAGTCCTTGCCCACTCCGTCCATCTGCACCAGCATCTCGGTTTTTATACGCCTCGAGGCCTCCGACTCGCCTTCGCCTCGCGGGCCGCAGAGCGCGTCGACCTCGTCGATGAAGATGATGGAGGGCTTGTTCTCGCGGGCCATGTTGAAGAGTTGTTTGACGAGTCTAGGTTGCGACGCGTCTTGTTAGCACCGTCATCACACGACCGTCCCTGTTTCTATCCCCCGACTCTCTTCTGCCAATCAGAACATACCTTTCCGACTCTCCCATCCACTTGCTCACCAGATCCGAACTGCTGACACTGAAGAAGGTGCTCTTTGCCTCGGTCGCCAGCGCCTTGGCGAGGTAACTCTTTCCCGTACCGGGAGGCCCATACAGCAGGATACCCTTCCACGGCTTCCTGTTGCCCTGGAACATCTGCGGGAATTTGATGGGCAGCAGCACCGCCTCCTTCAGTGCCTCCTTGGCGCCCTCCAAGCCCGCCACGTCCTCCCACTTGACGTTCGGCCGGTCCTGCAATATGGCGCCCGCCAGCGCGCTCCTCAGCTTCTTGGAGTCCTCGTCCACGGCCCCGGCCCCGTTGTCCTCGCCGTTCTCCTTGCCCTTAGCAGTCCCGCCGGTCGAGGAGCCGTTAGCACCCAGCAGGCCGGGCTTCTTGCGCTTGGCGTCGGCGTCGGAGAGGTGTGCTTTTAGCTTCTCGGCCCGGTCCATGTACTCGGCTGTCTTCTGGCGTATCATCTCCTTGGACTTGGGGTTCTTCTCCCACTTCAGGGCCAGCATGAAGAGTTCGAGAGACTGGTAGTAGAGCTGGTATGCCTTGTCGTACTGCGCTGCGTTGTCGGCCTCGATGGCCTTGCGGACCTGGTCGATGGCGCGACCGAGGAAGTCGGTGTTCGACATGATGGGCGGTTGGGTGGGTGGTTCGTTTGTTTGTCTGGTCTGGTCGTGACTGCTGCTGCTCGAGGAAAGGTCAAGTTGGGGAGTGAGGTGCCCGTTAGTCTGGGTTGTCGATTATGACACTATCGCGGGCAGTTGAGGGCTGTGAGCCTCGAGTACTGAGCAAGCCACGGGGGCAACCAGAGCACCAGTCGAAGAGGTAGGATCTCAGGCGGCAGCGTGGATCTGGTGATCTTTGCTGTTCGGAGATGCGCCTTATGACGGAGGGGTTGTGGAAGCCGGTTTAGACTCTCTTGGGGGATTGTGCCTGGAGTTTAGAAGCCTTTGGTCACTTCCACAATATCTGAACGCCTGAGCAGCTTGATATCGACAGTAGGTCTTGTATGTTGATTGGGTTGTTGGCGGGGTTGATCAAGCGACAATATAGTGACGTTACTGGGGTGCTGGAGCCACCACTAAAGGCACTGGAGCCTCGGAGGTGTTTGCCCTGTGGATTACAGAATAACCCCCGTGTAATCTAGAAAACTGGGCAACCCTTATTCGACCTTCTCTCCAGCTTCAGGCTCATCACATCACATCTTGAACCGCCTCCCGGTACATACCTAGGTACTAGCAACAGAAGGAAGTGGCCATAAACCTCTTAATTACCTACCTACCATTCTCATAAAAAGACCCCGGGGAGAAGAGACGCCAACGACATAATTGCCCCTCAAAGTCATATCATTTTACCCAATCTCAAACACAGTCCTTCCAAGAAGCACAAAGGACAGCGAAAGTCTGTCAACTTCAGGAGACATCCTACGCTGAACCTTGAACTTATCCTCAAGGACTTAAATTAAAATGGCGGACGCACAAGCTAGGCTACACGCCCTCTCAGAGGACTTTACCCAACTTCAGACAGGTTCGTCCAGTCGCTGCTCCTCACTCACACACTCACCACTATCTACTCATTCTCAGGAACACACCTTCATTGACACATCCCCACAGAACTCCAAACAGTGATCGCCTCCCGCCAGAAGCTCGAGGCCCAGAAGACAGAAAACACCGGCGTGCAGAGCGAGTTCGCCGGCCTCAAGGACGGCGAGGTCATCTACAAGCTGGTCGGCCCCGTCCTCCTGAAGCAGGAGAAGGTCGAGGCCGAGAGCACGGTCAAGGGCCGGCTGGAGTTCATCGGCAAGGAGATCGAGAGGCAGGAGGACCAGATCAGGGAGATCCAGGAGAAGCTCGAGAAGGTCAAGAGCGAGATCATCACCATCCAGACGAGTGCTCAGGCGGCTGCTGCCCCGGCGGCTGGTGCTGCTGCTCAGGCATGAGGACAGATCTAGGGGGTGCGGGTCAGGAAGTGAGTGCGAGCGGGTTACTGGCATTGATCTAGCATGGATGGTCATAGGGCTGATTTACTACGAGCGAGGGCCTCCGGTCTCAAATCTTGGTGTTGATGTTGTCGATAGCTCGATCTTACAGTTCAACAAGGAGGCTGGTAACAAGGCTGCGTCCTGACACGGAAAATGGTTCAAGTTGAATAAGCGTGAGCTATCATCAATAGTGTGGAAAAGAGAAGAGGTAGTCTATTCATCCAATGAAACTCCAATGATACCCCCAAGTGACCCAAATCAAACCAGCGCCTTCGCTCAAGAGTAGGAGATGAGCGCCGTTTTTTAAACCAATAATACAAGTCCAATGCCCAAATTCCAATGCTTCGTATGTATGTGTTCCTGGGTAGCTTCCTGAGCCATCCCCGACGTATGCAATCTTCCCCTGGATCTTGTCTTACCACACCTCCGTGTCTTGGCTCTAGTTCAAGACCATGACGGTAAAGACATCCGGGACACCAAAGTCCCTCTTCAGCTGAGGGGCATCCTCCCACCGATGCCTGGTGACAGCGAACTCATCCTCGACCGACGAGACAGTGACGGTAGGGTTGCTACCCTTCTTGTGGTAAGGCGCGGCGACGACGTCCGCACCGGCGACGGCCTTGCCCTTGACGGCGTCCATGATCATGTTGCCGATGTGCGCCTTCTCGAAGCAGTTCGTCCACACGGGGCTCTTCTCGATGGCGAGCAGCAGCGTCCTCCTCTCCTGGCTCTGGGCGAAGCGCTGCAGCTTGGCCTCGAAGACCTCGGGCGAGAGCGTGCTGCTGCAGGCGGCCACCTTGCGGAGGAAGTAGACGATGCCGGCGATGGCCTGGGCGAAGACGACGGCCTTGGCGTCGGCGTCCATGGTGGCGAGGATGCGGGGGTCCGCCTCGTCGAGCACGAAGGCCCGGTGGTCCTCGTCGAAGATGGCGGTGAGGATCTTCCGGAGGCAGAGGAAGGTTATGCTGTCCTGGTTGGAGACGGGGAGCTTCTGCAGGGCAGAGGCGAAGATGCACCGGCAGAGGTGGAAGATTGTCTGGTCAGGGATGGTGGCGACATGGTTGTGGTGGATGACGAAGAGGGGATATGAGGTCTCGATGGTCTCTGTATGTTATGTATTAGCGCTTTTGTATTCGATGTAATTATAAAGATATATAGACCATTGTCTAATGTTGGTGTTTCACGTACCTCGGCACTTAGCGTCGAGCAGGGCGTTGAACTTTGCGTTATGCGTATCCATATTCGGTTGTGGGTGTTATGTGACTTCAAGTTTGCAACGCAATACTCGAAAATGCAATTGATGGACTAGGCGAGGATTACTCGTAGGTACAGGTGGTATATATGATATTGTGTGTTTAACTTGTGATGTAGAGATGCTTGATGATGAGAATGATCCTTCCACAGGCGGTTATCCATCGTCCGGAAGGGCAGGATTTTAAATACCATGCGAGCAAAATTCTAATAACTATAGTACAGCCTTACAGCCTCGTCTAAGAGCTCGGTAACCAATTGCAACGAGACACGAGCATGCAGGCGGCCAGGTTCCGAGACGGAACGAGCCTTGGATTGTTTGAAAGGTGGCGTGGCATCTCATGGCATATGGGCCCCAAATCGGAAAACTACGGGCATAGAAATTGCAGTCGACAGACACGCCAGACACGCCTGACACGAATGGCCGCTACAAGCGTACCAGCCGCTACCAGATTGCAAAAATAGCAGAAGCAGCGATGCTTTTACTGGGGCAGACAGGGACAGACAGGGACAGACAGGGACAGACAGGGACGGGCCCTGAAGTGCCCCGGGGTAAGCCAAGCTCGGCCAGTGATTGCGCGGGGGTCCTTGGGCGGGAGTGGCTGTCAGCGCTGGTCTGGGTGCTCGTCTGGGAGTCCACTGTGCCTTGAATTTGGGCAGGCCGCGGCCGGTGGTTAGAGACATCAGCTGAACAATCGTCAGAATTGGATGTTCACGGGCAAATTGCTTAGGGAGGCGAGTGGCACGGCCCCTACCATTGCCTTATTCCTGTTCCGACTTCTCCCGGCCGATGGCCGGAAATGAGCGCGTAGAGGCCTTTTGGCCACTGCAATGGCTCAGTCGGCAACATTGTTTGCAAGTTGAATTGAGATGCGATGGGAAGTTTCCGATAGAGGCCAACCGCCGACATGCTTGTCGTATAACCCCATCATTATAATTCGGGCCGTTTGTAACTCGATTCCGGGGGCAGGATTTTCTGTCGACTCGGCCAGTCGGCCTGCTCACCTCGTGGTTCCGCTAGTCCCGAGATCCATAACAGATATTTAGAGTGGATGGCTTATTCGATAAGGCAGTCGATGTCGCGGGATGCCTTCTAGTTGAGCTCCAAGATTCTCTCAGTGACCGGATCTCCACGACATGGAAACATATCGGCGAGTGCTGGCATGCTTCTGCTGAACATATTTGGATACGTAGGTGCCCAGGTAGGCAACCAACTCGAGGCTGCCTCTGAACGAACTGCCGTCCAGTGATACGGAAGGGGCGGTGTGTTGTATATTGTTTTGACCTTGAGTTGTATCAGAAACAGATCGTGGCTATGGCAAAAACAAGCTCCTTTGATCAGACTGGGGATGACAGCCTCAATATGTTTTGTTGTCCCTCCATCAACTTGTTGTCTCCTGATATCAGGTGATATGTTCAAGTACATACTGTACTAGGTGCCATATCTTATCGGGCTGCTTCCTGGAGTACGTATCACTGCATATCACTCGATAAGCGATAAGCATACGATAAGTGCACGGATCCGTCTACCAGGTAGGTACCTAGGTACCTATGTACCTACCAAATGATCGACCCCGCCAAACAACAGCCCCTGTAGATGGGGATTAATTACCGCGGGGTTGCGACACATGCGCGTGTATGCGCCTGATCGGCAACGGGCAACAGCACCAGCAACGACGCCTGCCTAAACTTCGAGGATCAACAGTTCTTCAACATACATGCATACATACACACACATACATACACACACATACATACAGTACATACCACCGGCGATACACGATTTTATACCATCCTCACCAGTTTGTCACAGCTCTAAGTAGCGGTATTCGAGCGGTTAAATAGATCGGTACTTCTTTCTATCCGTTGAAAGGAGGCTCCGGGACTCAGTTCCGCACAATGTCCCGCCACTGACCCATCCCGCGCCGGAGCACATGAACTGCTGTCCCCAGATCTTGTTTCAGTTGGGAGCTGGCGCATGCAAACGGTCCAAGACACTAAACCATCAACCACTGCATCGGCGAAGATGAATACTGCGTGGGCCCTGCCGGACCGGCCTATGAGTATCACGGAGATCTCGAAGGAGGCCGACAGGTTCGAGTTCAACACCTTGATATCTCTGAAGTCATGGCTGCGTGCCGCAGACACCCTCCTTCGTCAGGTACATAGAAATCACCCTTCTGCTCTCTCTTCCAAGTTGCCTTTGACTGATGGGCTCTTTCTAGGGACATGCATACGTTCGAGAAGGCAACCTAACCCAAGCATACCTCATCCTCTTTCGATACTCGACTCTCGTCTTACAGCATCTTCCCAGACACCCCGACGCCAAGACACCCGAGGGCAAAAAGTCACTGAAGCCCCTGAACGTGCGCTGTATTCAGGTGCTGGAAACACTGAAACAGCTCAAACCTCAAATCACTGCTGCCTATGATGAGTGGGTCAAGATACATGCAAGTCAGCGAGACCCGTCGACGGGGCTAGAGGGGGAGAAGTCGCCCTACGAGAAGCTTGCGGCGAGGGATCCGGCGTTGTCGTGGAACCCGAGAGTGCAGGCTAAGCTTCTGGATGCGGCAGAACATCAAGATCTTGCGGTAGACCTCGCGAAGCAGGAGTTTCGACGGCGAGATGCGGCTCGTAGGGCGACCCGCCAAGCTGGCATCTCTGACGAGGAGGAGCTGGAGCGACGAGGTGCTGGTCTGTGGGACGATTGGGATGCATCTGGTTCACATTACAGCAGGCACGGGCGCGACGATAGTGAAGACATCCAACGCAATATGGACGCTGCCCGCCGCAGGCTGGACGAGACAGCGCAGGCAGGACGACCGCCCAGTCCGGATGATTACTCCTCGCGACCCAACAACTACAACTTCTACGATCGACCAGCATCGTACCGGTACCCTTCCATCTCGAGGTCTTCGGCTCCCAAATACGAGAGCTCGATTGGTGACACGTATGACGCCCGGCCACTACGTGCTCCCTCGCGCCCAGCCAAAGAGCCATTGTATCGTCACGAGTATCGGACGGACTCAGCCCCTCCACGACCAGGCAAGGAGACCATATACTCCGCTTATAATACGCCACCAGCGACAGGACCGTCGCAGCCTCCAGAATTGCCGCCAAAGGCAACCGATCGAAAAGAGCGTGTCACTTTCCGGCCGGCCGCCTACCTTGAGAACGGCACGCCCATACGGCCTATCTTCCTGCCTGCTTCCTTGCGCGAAGAGTTCCTCCGCGTTGCGGCACCGAACACTCGGAAGGGCTTGGAAATGTGCGGTATACTATGCGGGACATCCGTTAATAACGCGTTATTCGTTAGTTGTCTCGTAATTCCTCAGCAGACCTGTACGAGTGATACATGCGAGACAGACAACGAGGAGTCTGTCATTGAATTCTGTATGGAGGAGGACCTCATGGTGTTCGGATGGATCCACACGCACCCTACCCAGACATGCTTCATGAGCTCCAGAGATCTGCACACCCAATCGGGATACCAGGTTATGATGCCGGAAAGCATCGCCATTGTTTGTGCGCCCAGATCAGATCCATCGTAAGTGCCCTGGGGCCATCCGCCTCACTTCTGAGACAAGCTCATATGACCGCGAAACTGACTTCTGTACGTACTCAGGTATGGTATCTTCCGTTTGACTAATCCACCCGGCCTGGACCACATCCTCGGCTGCACACAATCGACCACGTTCCATCAGCACAGCATCGACAACTTGTACACCGATGCGGTTAATCCGCCTGGTCATGTCCATCACTCCAGTCAAATGGACTTCCAGATCAAGGACCTGCGATCCACCAACAGGAAATAGTATTCAAAGAGAAATGGACTAATGTCCTCTGTTGCACTCGCCATCCGCCCTTGCAACTTCTGACAGCCACTGGATCCCATCATGCCTCAAAATTATGCATCAGTCGAAACGGATCGAACTCGGTACCCCATGCTGATAGAAAAGGGGCGCTGTTTCTGGTCATCTTGCTCGGAGTCGCCCATCTGTCTTGGGATCTGCGAGGTGTCGAATCATTGGCTTAGCGAATTTCAGTGCTCAAGCACTCCGTTGTTGAGCTATGTCACGCTTCCAGCCAGTTCATTCGCGACCTTATTACGATCTCAGCCGTATGGAGTGCGACGTTGTATTGGCTGTGCTCCTCTCGGCAGAACTCCTGGGCTGATGACTCGACTTCAGTGTGGATATTGAGGAGGTGTGGATATACCCTTGCAAGGCCATCAATGGATGTAGTGATCTCCTTGGTGGATTTGGGATTTTTCTAATGCATAGCGTCGGCGTTTTCTCGAGGTGATTGAATGACTGGGGCCTGGTGTGTCAAACATCGCTATTGGTGAGACTTGCTTACCGTCATAACGGTGGCAGCTTTGCTGCGAGGATCGTCGCTGACAGAACTATATTTAATATACCCGAATTGTGCAATGCAGACTGTCTCATGGTACATGCAGTATCTGTCCGGTGGTCGAGCATCCGAGCATTTTATGATCATAGAGGACCTTTCTCCTTGTGACGAGTATGCTGCTCGAATTTTTGGTGTTCATTGAGGGTGATGCATCTACAGAGACTGCAATCAAAGGTAGTCCCAGGCTATACCTAGTCCTTGTAAAAGCCATTAAGCTATAGAGTCCCTAGGTCGACCTTTATCACTCTGTATGGAAAGCCATCTGGTTAGGTGGATTAAGGTAAAAGTTCTGGTCACATAACACCGGTATGATTACCTACCTACATGGGTACCCACCTATTGACCACTTCCAACTCTGGGGTTTAACATTTCACAGCGGCCAGGATTTTGAGATATGAGCTGCCTTCTTTAGATATTGGCCATTCAAGCCGGGGAGTCTAGGATCAAAACATACACAGATACATACCTACTATGTAGGTTTTCATTGGGTGATCAGTTTCGAAACCACCTGGGCATCCACTAGAGAGAGCTCAATATTATACTCACGTTATCTCGTATGGTCTCTCAAATTACCTGCCGGAAGGGTTCTGAATTTTGCACGTCAAGCCCTATCGAAGGGGAAGACAGTCTACACACCCCGGTCACTCAACCCAACCATACCAACAGTAAGACCAGCAACAAAAACCCCAAAACCCATGCCTCCCTCCTCACCAGTGTCGTAATCTCCCTCTTTTACTTCCTCCCCATAATCTGCCAGCAGATACATTTCTTTTAGCATCTCCATATCCGTCTCCCCACTGCCAGGTGTCTGACTGCGACAAGCAACCTTGTCATGCCTTCCCGTTCGGACAAGCCTCGCACATCTGTGAGGGCACCAGGCCAAGTCGCCATTCCAGTGGGTATCTCCATTACGGGTGGTGGGGACATCGTTCTCCCTGAAGAACACGACGAGCAGCTGCTCTACGCCCGGGCAGTCGGGGTGGCCTGCGCCGCGGACACAGGGCGAGGTGATGCGGAGGGTGAAGTGCGCGCAGCGGAAGAGGGTAGCTTTCCATTTACACATCTCGGGGTTGTGTTGGCTGTTAGGCGAGAGGTAGATTGCCTAGACGAGGATGAGAAAGTGATCTTCAGGGTGGAGATATGTTGGGTATTCCAAGTTGATGGCGAGGAACCAGATCAGACCGACTCGAAATGGCGCCTCAAGGACTCATATATGGGTGTGCTTTTCTGGTGGTTGGCCCTGGACAACGTGGTGACCGCTATAACGAGAAATCTCCCTGAGAATCAGATAACAATGCTACAGAGACTGTTTTCTGCGCTTTTGGAACGGGTGGCAGCAATTCTTTTGTCCCACCTGAGAGTGCGTGCGGAAGCCTGAGCCTCGGGGTGATAATGGTTTTGTTTTAGTCGAAGAAGCACAATGGATGACACTTCCAAGCTGAAATCAGTTGAAAGGTGTATATGTGTTTGCGTCTTTGTATCAAAGACCGAATAATAGACCATGACCCACACTCCCGAGTCCCAGTATATCCCATCTTTGTCTACCAGCTCTTGGCACCTCGCGAAAGTACTATGTATCCATGGATTGCGTTCGAGTCTCAGTACAGTAAGATAATCCTTCTTCTGGGGCAAGGAACTTTCTGTGGCCACCCACGAGTCTCCTATGGATTGCAACATCACATGGCTAGAGGTGAACATATATACCAGTTGACAGCTAGTAGGCAGGCATCTAAATTCACGAGACCTGGGAACCCATCCATACTGGGAAACCCACCCACAACCCACAACCCCTTACCTATTACCCATTACCCATACCCATTGCCCCAGGTGCTATTTTCCATGGGTGGAGACTACCTAGATAGTGGGTGGTTTACTGACCTGGGCAATTTCGTGGGTTGTTCGTAAACTTAATAGCAACATGCGCAGTCCATTGAGGCGCATGGATATGTTGTCCCCCCTTCTTGCTCAGGTTGACCAAGACGAGGAGAAAAAGTAAAATAGAAAGGAAGGGGCCCAGTATCTCACTTCCAACCTAGAGTGGACCATGGATCGTCATCCTGGGGGCAGGTTGCTCTTGCCTGGCACGACCGACGACTCTCCCATTCTTCTGAAGCCACCATGACGTGGTTCATTACATACAGGCTGTGAGAGGAAGGCTTGAGGCAGGTGAAAAGACTCTGTTATTTATTCTCGTCAACTGTGGTCTTCGCTGTTTTCTTCCCTTTCTCTTCTTCCCTAACTGCAACCGTTTGCACCGCCCTTATAAAAATGCAACAACACGCCAACAACGCTTCTCTCGCCAGTGCCATTGGCACTTGGTGTTCGTTAACATTTTCCATTGTCGGCCATTTTGTTCCCACAACAATTCTCGAGGTCCTACAAAAATTCAAAGATTCCCTCCCTCCCCTCAGATATCACGAGGACATTCACACAGACGTCCAGGCGATGAGGACGGCCGTAGCTCCGCCAGGGGAGCCACAGCCCGAGTCGCTTTGGTCTCTGCTTTCTCGAGGGACGACCGAAGTACCGCAAGGTCTTCGTGACCTCGTAAAGGCGGAGTTGGATTCGAAGACCGTTCAGCAGGAACTTGTTGCTGCTATACGCGAGAATACAGCCGAAGTGCGAAGTCTGAGGACTGACCTGGGGAAGATCCAGGAAGAATTCGACCTGCTTCCCTCACGTATGTCGTCCTCCATGCGTCGAGCTTTCTCCGAAGCCCTGGAGCAAGAACGGGTAAAGGCCAAATCCAGCCTTTTCTTGACGCGTAAGGCTGAAGCTAGCTTCGGCTAGATCACCGCTCCCCGAGGGGTGGTGGGGTCATCGTCTTTGGGCGGTGGCCCCCTCAGCGATCAGTTCGCACCTCATCGTGGTGCTGGGGTCTAGTAGCCTTGCAAAAGGTGAAGCCAAGACGAACTGCTATGAAGGTAAGTTGCC
>LKEB01000100.1:51587-71794 GCA_003795295.1 Cytospora leucostoma
CCTCTGCCACTGTGGTTGTTTTCTGTGTTTGTTGGTCTGCATTGGCCAGGTTCTCCTGGCGCTTGATGACGGCAAATTTCGTCTGTGGGAAGCTAGCAAAGATGGCAGATGAGTTGACGGGAATTTCTCTGCACTTGAATATAATACACCCAGATCAGTGTGAAACAGATAGACTTCGTCACATTTATTTCCGCGAAGCATTCTTGATCAGTCGTGCAACCTCATGCGGATGCAGGTTGGGATGGGGCACTGCCCACTGTCCCTCTGGCTCAACCGTGGCCTCATCGCCTTTGCTCCATCTGTGCCTGACGAACCCCGGTTGGTGAGATACAAATCGTGCATGATACGCACCTCCTGCTATGCCCGACCAGCCCCAGTCTTTATGTGAGCGGCATTGTCCCAGCTGCTGGTACGACCAACCTCGCAGTCCCGCCCTTCCAGTCGATGTAAATCTCATAGTCTGTAAGACACCATATACAGGACCTCAGACTGCCGTCTCCAGGATGAGTGCCATCACTGGCCGGCGCCAGAATCCCAATTCTTTGCACGCGGGGAGGATTAGGGTGCTGGTACTGCATCATAAGATGCCAACAGATGAATCTTCCGGTCTCATGGAAAAATGATTTTAGCAAGTCGGCATTCCGTCTCCATTGAGTTATTGTGTACGTCGAACGCAAGATCAGATTATCCTCGATGATCCGAGCGCGCCATGACTCCTTGAAGGTCACACCGGTTCTCGGAAATATCTCCCAAGCATCTTTTTCGATGGTGCTCAAAGGTAGCCCGTATGCAGGCCCAAAGAAATGCCTGTTCATGACAAGGCGGGCTGCGGAATACTGGAGTTTGAAAGAGGCACCATGAAAATTGAATGAACCATCGCGGCACCATATGAGCGGTGCGATCGAGGGCCATCTGTAGCGGAAGCTGGTCCACGGGTGAAGCTTCTCACAGGCATGGCAGTAGTACACTCTGGGAGTGTCCTTCTCTAGGAGAAGAAGAAGTGTTTCTCTTGCGGATGGGGCTAGATTTGGGATCTTAGGGAAATAGGCGTAGTAGTATGCGGTGCAGGTCAGAGAGAAGGCTATTGTGGACTCTGGAGGGAGGCTTTGGAGGATCATCAGGATGAGTTCGGCTGGGAGTTGTCCCATTGCGCCCGTTGAGGAGGGGGGCCTTCTCTTGCCGAAGAGTCTCAAGGCCCTCAGCCAAGAGACTACGAACATCATGAGGAGTTCTGAAAGTCATGTCGCAGAGCGAGTAGTAGTAAGAGACTCATCGCATTGGAATGAGGGAAGAATGAGGGAATCGTGTTGGGTTCTGCGCCGGGTCGTGATCACTGGTGGGAAGAACGCGGACTCTTATGTGAACCATCAAGGTATCTAAGTACCTAGGTACATACATACAATACACTACATGGTCATATGTGCACGGTGGCATAATGGGCACGTGCAATGGGGTAAAACTGGGCCTAGCATAAGACCAGTTGGGGAAACAGGGTTTATGATTGCGGGGCAGGAGCTTTTATTTCGGAGATCCAGATTCCAGATGTCTTGAATCACGTGGGTGGTGGGGCAGAAGCCAGCAACAAGCAATTCGAGAACTGATTCAAGGTGATCAATGAAACCTTGCAACATTTTGGGACACCGAGATGATTTCAATCCGTACCTAACGTAGGTAATCAATCCATTGACCACATCTGCCACTCAGGGTGGATTGACTTCTCCGCCATCCTTTCATATATCACATACCCAGTCAATGAGGCCCGCTACTTTGTTGAGTTTTCGTGTCCGTTTCCGTTACGGCGAATTGGCCTTGTCCCTCCGGAGAGGCGAGTATGGCCGGGTCTGAATGACAACCCTTGGAACCACTCCCAGGCATAGGTACAAGTCTCGATATCCGGCCCCCCTTTTCAAACCCTTGACACTCAAAGGGCTACCCTGGACCCACCCTTCCACATGGAGCGTCCGGAGATTCAAGCCGATGGTGTCAACGTCAACAACGTCAACAACGTCAACAACGCCAACATCAAGCGAGAGCCGTTGTCCACTGCCAGCACTAATGGCCTGCGCGACAATCCTGAACTCTCGCTGAGCACTACCACATCGCCTGAGCTGTCTCAACATGGCCAGAGTGCCGGTGCCCACACCGCATCGCCCGCCAGCGAGCATCGTGCTGCGAAGATAGCTGCATGCCTGTCATGTCGGAGGAGCAAGGTTCGCTGTGAGAAGGGTATGGATCCCATTCGCTGTCGTCGCTGCGTCCAGACGGGTTCCGAATGTGTCCGCCCCACCTTCAATGTTGGTAGGAGGAAAGGCGTCAAGAAGTGAGTCCCCGTCATGGTTGGGATGTATCCTCAAGGTCTAGCCATTTGCTGAATATCCACACTGAAGTAAACGGAAGGGCCTGGAGAAGGCTCTTTACCAGGTTGAGGAGGCACTCCGGAGGGCAGGCCCCGGTTTCCAAGGCACGGATGCCGGGAAGGCCATAACCGAGCTCAAGGCCATGTTGGCTTCCGGTCGTGACACCCAGGCGGATGGCGGTAACGACAGCAACAAGCGGCCTCGTCTTGGCACAACAGCCTCCAGTGAGCATCAGGACGAGTCGTCATCCGAAGAAGATGACAGTCCACGCCCAAGGAAAGCTAGCATTCCACGACGTGCCTCCACCGCCTCACAACGTCATCTCAAGGTCGAGGAGCGTCTTGCCGTCGAGGACGCCGAGAATCCGCTTCAGCTGCTGGCACGAGCCTCGAACTTGCATCTGTCGCCCGCATCGAGCCACGGGCAGTCTCCAGGAACAGCCACCTCCCACCAACCATCTAGCACTGTCGTTGAGGAGCTCGATCCAGAGTTGAGACATGTTGAGAACTTCTTTGGGACCAGTAACTTCAATCTAGATCGATGTGAAGGTTATGACCCAATTGAACTTGGGCTGGTCACGGAGGACGAGGCGGAGACGCTCTTTGACTTGTAAGTTACACCCTGCACATTTAATACTACTGTCTTGACTGACGGCTCTTGTCAAGTTTTCACAAGAACTTGGCGCATACGAGGTGGGGCCTCGACCCGGTACTATACACAGTACCATGGACACGTTCACGGTCCTCATTCTTGTTCACATCCATCCTGGCAGCTGCGGCACTCTTCATCCATTCAGCCGGTGCACTCTCCAGACGGCTTTCGAATCACTGCAAGTGGCTCGCACACAAGGTCATCGAGAAGCGGCATAGGTCCACCGAGATTGTCCTCGCCTTCATGGTCAACGTCCCCTGGATGGATCCTGGGGAGCATAGCACCGATGATGAGACCTGCTGGTATGTCTCGATGGCTGCTACCATTGCCATTGACCTGCAGCTTCCCAGGATATCCACGCCCTTGGCGAGGTTCCAGAGCGGTATTTCTGTAGACCTGGCCAGACAGGATTTTATGGACCCGGCAGTTGCATTGAGGCAAGGCGGTTTCAAGGATATCGATCCCAACTCCGAGCTGGGCCGCAGGCTTGTGAGGCGGAGAGAAAGGTGTTGGATTGCGCTGTTCGTCCTCGAACGTGGCATGTGTCTGGCACGAGGCAGGAACTACACTATACCGATAACGCCACTCATCAGGAGATGTGATAGGTGGCATATATCGGATATAGCAGATAGCATGGACGGACACCTGGTGTCTGTGGCGGTGCTGAGAAGGGATCTGGACGATGTATTCGCCACGATTCGGTCCCTATGTGACGGCTCGAAAGAGGGTCTAACGAATGGATCACTCATCGCGCAGTCGTAAGTCATTACTGAACCCAGAGAACGTGACTCTTCGCTGACACGCCCAGTATACAAAGCACAATCGAGCGATTTTTCGAGCAATGGCACCTTGAGTGGGGGATGTCTATAGGGACAGGTCCTCGTAAGTCGCACTACAGACTCCATTTTTCAGGTCACTTCTAACCGAGCTCCCAGAGCATCGTCTCCCACCATATGTCGAGATCCTCGTCATCCATACGCGGCTCTCCATCTACAGCAGTGTAATCAACCATCCAACCGCACCTCTCGAGGTCCGTCACTTCTTCCGGACCGCAGGCCTCTCTGCCGCACTCAACGTGATGCGTGCCGCTGTGCAGGGAGAATCTCAACTATATTCAATGCCCAACAACACTGCCATCATGCTCTCGTTCGCAGCATGCTTCGCCCTGAAACTCAGCACGCAGATCAGCGGCGGCAATAGCAGCTGCAGCATGTTGGCACCCAGCGTGAGGACGCTCATCGACGAGACGGCGGACCTGTTGGAGAAGACAGGGGGTATCACCAAGCACCGCAACGGCATGGGTCGTCTATACGGCAAATACCTCCGCCTACTCATGAAGAAAGCGGCGAGGGCGACAGATACGAGTGGCCCTTCACGACATGGCCAGGGCACGCCGAGGGCTGTAGCGGGTGGTTATAGCGAGTATGCGCGCCAGACAAGCGGCCTGGCGTTTTCCCGCCCCACGGCTAGCGCTGCCACCGACCCACGTTCGGCAGCAGCGACCTCGTCCAACGCCAACGTCGACTCTGCTGGCTTCACTATCCCGCCAGCACCGTCATCATCGGCGTATGTGACATATGAAGCAGCTCAGGGCTGGCCGACGACGGCGAACTCGTCGGATATATACCAGTTCTCGGCCATGAGCGATGACCAGATCGTGGAGGCGCTGAACAGGGCGGGGGATGAGTTTGATTCGGGGGAGCTGGGCGGTGGGTTGGGTGGGGATAATAGTGGTGGCGAGGGTGGGGGTGGGTTCAGCTGGGAGGATGCTACGAATCCCAACTGGATGAATTGGAATAATATGCCGGACTTTGGGTTCTCGTAGGAGCTGGGCTTTGGCTGGGGTGGGAGACGAGAAGAAGCCACCAAAAGTATATATCCGGCCACATCTGATGGTGTAATAATTGTTCAAGCTTCCTGGCTCCTGGCGTAGGAAGAAATGCTTCCAAAATGATTGCCCGCCAAAAAAAAAGTATCACAATAATATCGACTTGCCCTCGTCTTGTACTGTGACATTGAAGTTCAGGAGAGGTTCCACTTCCATGACCCGCTGAAACTGATGTCCGAGGTGATATGCACGGAGCTGGAACCGGGCGGATCCCGTCCCAAGTCGAGACGCACAGACCATTTCAATTCGTCTGATGTTGCGGGGCAGCAGCCGGCGCCGTAGCGGCCCGGAGTTACCGGCCGGCGATATTTCTGCATGCCGTGAGTTCCCTCCGCCGGCCTCGGCTTGGGATAATTGCCGTCATAGCCTTAACATGGGGCATATATATGATTGTCTGGCTGATTGACTAATTGACATACTAACTAACTAACAGCCTGACTGACTGACTGACTGAAATACTGGCATACGATAGTTGGTGGAGCATTGCAATTCCGGAACACCGAGCGAGCTTGATAATTGTTCACCATGTCGAGGTCGAAGCTCTCACCCGCCCTGAAGGACCTCATTAACGCGCCCTTTGCGCGCCCCGGCCCAACAAAGGCACCACCTGGCATTGGGAAGATATACGAGCGGATAGCAAGCGAGGCGCACGCGAGAAATGTTGGAAACAGGCCATGGCTGGCCTTAACTGTACGTCCAAGTCATTGCCTCCTCCTTCTTCTCCCTTCGTCCATGACAATACCACCATCCACAATGGATGGATCGATGAAAGCAACAAAAGACTAACCCGACTGCAAAACACAGACAGCAGCAACATTCACCCTCAACTCCCCAGACGCCCTCACCACCCTCCACGCCGTAGCCACCAACCCCAACAACGCCCCCGCCTCATACGAGCCTGCAGACCCCGTCCAAGCCGCAGAGCTCATCCGCGAGGTCGGCCTGAAGTGCATATCCTTCAACGGCATCCCCCGCTCGATAAACTGCCTCGGCGCCTTCCACGCCGCCCTCCCCGCCGACATCAAATCCTCCCTCGAGACGAGACCCTCCCGCACAATCACCCCCGAGAACCTCCCCCGCCGCAGCGCAGCGGGCCTCGCCCTCTGGAAGAGCGTGTACGAGCCCTTCGACGCCAAGCTCATCAGCAAGCTGGCGACCTCGCACCCGGACCTGCCCGTGCACATCCTGGGGAGCCACTACGGCCCGCTTCTGTCGGACCCGGAGGACCCGGAGGGCGTGGGGAGGGGCGGGCTGGCGGGCGTGGGGAGGGTGCTGACGAGCGTGCTGGCTATTGCTTGTCTGAGGGCGCAGGCGGGCGTCGGCCCGCAGGTTCTCAGTCATGTGTTTGGGCTGCGGAAGGCGGTCGAGCAGGGGGTGCATATCAAGGAGGCGCGGGGTCAGGGGGAGAGGGAGGGGTGGGAGTGGCTGGCTGGGGATGAGGGTGGTGAGTGGATATTGAAGAGCGTGGATGATATTGTTGAGGCGGTTGGGGGTACGACCTTTGCGGCGAGGCTGTAGGTGAGGTGTGCATGATCAAGGGGGGATCGTATATAGTTTCTGGGTATTTGGATATATTATCATATATGACGGAGAGTCGAGACATGCATATATCAAGGGCGATGATGGTGGTACCTGCTCCATTATGAACATCATGATCATTCAAAATATATAAAACGCCTTCAATGCGAACTATCCCATCCCCAACATTTGCTCCCGAGCTCCCCAAGCATATGCCGATAATAAAATCCAATGCTCTATGCGGTCTCTATAGATATGTCCAGTATCATGCTGTGTACATATACACACATTCCTTCATCCTATGTCTTCTACCATCACGCCTTACTCCATCGACTCGAGGTCCTCAGCCACAGTGAACTCAGCATCCGTCTTCTCCCTAACCTCATCGACCTCCACCCCGGGCGCGATCTCCGTGAGCGTCAGCGCCCCAGCGTCCCTATCGACCTGGAACACACACAGATCCGTAATGATGGTGCTCACGACCCTCGCGCCCGTCAGGGGCAGCGAGCACGCCTGCACCACCTTGGAGCTGCCGTCCTTGGCGACGTGCTCGGTGGCCACGACGATCTTGGTCTTGTCCGGGTTGGACACCAGGTCCATGGCCCCGCCCATGCCCTTGAAGACCTTGCCGGGTATCATGAAGTTGGCCAGGTCGCCGCCCGCCGAGACCTGCAGCGCCCCGAGGATGGACACGTCCACGTGCCCGCCGCGGATCATGCTGAAGCTCTCCGAGGAGTCGAAGGTCGCGGCGCCCGGGAGGAGGGTGACTGTCTGTTTGCCGGCGTTGATGATGTCGCTGGTTTTTGTGTGTGTTGGCGTTAGCATTGGCTCGGAGTGGATTAGATAAGGCAGATGATAATGAGAAGGTAGAGAGGTGTGAGTAGCAGGACAGCAGAGAAAACTTACGCGTCGACCTCATCCTTGGTAGGGTACGGTCCCATGCCCAGGATGCCATTCTCACTCTGCAACCAAACCTTCTGCCCCTCGGGCAAGAAACTCGGCGCCAGCGTCGGGATTCCCACGCCGAGATTGACGTAGTACCCATGCTTCAACTCCTTAGCCGCCCGCCGCGCGATCCTGTTCCTCCTCTCCTGCGCCGGGCTCACCGCCCTGGGCGCCTCACCACCACCACCCGACTCCTCCCTCAGGTTCAGCGTCTCGATGCGCTTCTCCTCCGTCGCAGGGACGATGCGGTCTACAAATATACCCGGGAGGTCCACGTCGTTGGGGTCGATATCGCCAATCTCGACGATGTTCTCCGCCTCCACGATCGTCAGCCTCGCCGCCTTGGCCATGATGGGCCCGAAGGCCTTGGTGGTGTACCGGAAGACGCAGTTCCCGGCCTTGTCGGCCTTCCACGCCCGCAGGATGGCGACGTCGCCGCCCAGTGCCGTCTCCATCAGGTATGTCTTGCCGTCGAACACGCGGGCCTCGCGCCGGCGGCCGGGCTCGAGGACCTTGCCCGAGGGGTCGACGCGGATGGGGATCTTGCCGTCTTGGAGGAGGGAGTCTGCAGGAAAGGAGGATTTGACAGGTGGTCAGTCTTCTTGTCTCTGGATTATGCATGCGCCTGGCTCGGGGGTCAACGGAGACTCACGGGCGCCGGTGGCCGTGAAGAAGGCGGGGATACCACTCCCCGCAGAGCGTATCCTCTCCGCCAGCGTCCCCTGCGGACACAGCTCGATGGAGATCTCGCCGTTCAGGTACTTCTTCTCGAGGACCTTGTTAGAGCCGAGATAGCTCAGCACCAGCCTGTCGACCTGCCCCTCACTCGTCAGCACGCTCAGGCCCCCCTTGCCCTCCACGCCCGCGTTGTTCGACACCGCCGTCAGCGAGTGCAGGCCGTCCTTGCCCCTCCTGTGCAGGGCGGTGATGAGCGTCTCTGCGACGCCGCAGAGGCCGAACCCCGCCGAGAGGATGGTCGAGCCGGACTGGATGTCTGCTACCGCGGCGTCGGCGTCGGGGAAGAGCTTGGAGCCGCCGCGGTTGGGTGCGGGAGCTTTGCTTTCTGGGCCGGGGGTGAGGCTGGCGGATAGTCTGAGGGTGGTGGTTGAGAACAGGCGGCGAGAGGGGATGGCAGTGGTGGCGTTTAGTATTGTTGCCCTTATGCTGTTGTTATATCGCCGCTGGGTTGGTACATGGGTGAGACATATTGCTGGTGGGTTTGTCGTTGTGGTACTTTGTCTACTGGCTTGTGCTGGTGAGGCGAGGAGTGTCGGCACTGAGCGCCGGAACTGCCGCGATGCCATCGCCATGTCGATGTGTATGTATGTGTGTATGTATGTGTATTTATATATATATATATCGAGGACCGTCCGCAACAATCGGGGGTATCGATTGAATCTTGAGCAAAGTAGTAAACAGAGAAGGACGGAACAGGAAGAGCAGCGCTAACGAGGCGCTCTGCAAAGATGCTATGAACAAGCCCTGGAGAGGATATACTTTGAGAAGAGGACCATCAATTCAGATAGATAACGTGAATGCGAACGACGGGGTTCAGCCATTGACGCAGCTCGATCTCGGACGGCACTTTACAAGCCGATGATATTGATATGGATTTCGTGATGTCATATTGGCCGGCGCTGTTGTGGAGTCTTCGGGGTGCAAAAGAAGGCCCGCCGTCGTCAACGACTGAAGTTCCGAAGATTCACATGCTGCTTCCGAACTCCCGAGGACTTGAAGTATCTAGGTAATCTAGCTACCTTCCAAGGTTCAAGAGTCTGTACTGCATTTGTAGTAAGGTTGTAGTACCTAAACTGTGATCTATTCCTAGATCTTGCGAGGAAGTAGATGGTGTTGACGTCCCTGTCCCGTTCCTGACTAAAACTCAACGGGAATCTAACATGGGTCAAACAGAGGATTGGGAACAACATGACAATGCTATGTACTTTAGATAGATTTAATTTATTCATTGATTTACATATCCACCTACGAAGGTGCCCAGGTGCATACCTAGGTACTTAAGTACGCTGGCACGTACCAAGGTACCATGCATCAGTCGGGACCCCCGCCCGTTGCCCCGCCCGTTGAATGCGGGGAAGAGCCCGGGGGAAGCCCTGGAGAACATCCGGACTGAAGCTTGACCGTATCAAGCTTTCCGGGATCCACCGAGGTGCCACCTGCAGCTTCTACTGGGTGAAGCATGTACCTTCTCAGTGGGTATATACATATTTCGGTACCCGATTCCATGCCATCGTTCTGTACATAGCTACCCCAGGTACATGCTATCACCACTGCGAACCTCGAGCTGACCCCTCGACGCTTACTGTATATATCTATCAATCAATCCGTACATACACATTGACTGGCTGTTCGTGAGGATGTGATAGGGACCCAAGTGACCCTCCAAAGCAGAGACCGACGTCCGAAATCGAAGCCGTCCATAATATTAATTACTTGTCCAATATGAGCCCTTCAACAGAAATAGACGTTGCTGACTCGAAGAACCCCCCCGCCACCGTCGAGGAGAACCGCCATGAGGAGCTCCATCGACATCAGAACGAATATCATGACCGCATGACGAGGAACATCCTGTTCAAGGTCGACACTAGGGTCCTACCTATATTGTCACTGCTGTTCCTCTGCTCCTTTCTCGACAGGACAAATGTCGGCAATGCCAAGATCATTGGCCTCGTAGGGGACCTCAACATGACAAACCTGCAGTACAACCAGGGTCTGGCCGTCTTCTATGCCACCTACGTCGCGAGGTAGGACTTCCTTTTACATGTATCTACTCCCAGCCAAATACGCATCCGTATATATCTCTAGCAGAGTTCCAGAGAATACCGTCAGTCATATACTAATGTTCTGGGGAAACCTCAGTGAACTGCCCTCCAACCTGATCCTCAAACGGACCACCCCCCGCATCTGGCTCTCCTTCCTCGCCTGCGCGTGGGGCATCGTCACCATGTGCCTCGGCTTCGTGCGCAGCTTCGGCAGCTTCGTGGCCGTCCGCGCCATCCTGGGCGTGACAGAGGGCGGGCTCCTCCCCGGCATGGTGCTGTACCTGTCCGGGCTCTACACCCGCGGGGAGATGGCGCTCCGCATCGGCATCTTCTACACGGCCGCGTCGCTGTCTGGGGCCTTTGGGGGTCTCCTCGCGAGGGGCCTGTCGGCGATTGGTCCGCGGGGTGGCCTTGAGGGTTGGAGGTGGATATTTATTATCGAGGGGCTGCTGACTGTCCTGAGTGGTCTGGTGGCGTACTTCCTGCTGGCTAGTAATCTGGCTACGGCGTCGTTCCTGACGTTGGAGGAGCGGGAGTTTGCTGCTAGGCGATTGTCGGGGGATAACCCTGCGGGTGAAAGGTTTAAGTGAGTTCAATCTCGGATGGTCATACCGGAAATAACTTATTGGTTACTCGATGCTGACCTGAGTAAACTTATCAGTGTTGCTGTGGAACGCGAAGAGAAATTCTCGTGGTCGGAGGTGAGAAGGGGCATACTGAACATCCAGCTCTGGTTGACTGCCACGGCCTACTTCGCCATCCTCTCGGGCTTATATTCATTCGGCCTCTTCGTAAGTCCCAAGGGTTAACAAAGCGGGTGAGATGATGCTCACCAGGCTCTCCACATGTGCAGTTACCGACGATCATCGACGACATGCACATCACCTCCAACGCCAACGAGACTCAACTCTGGTCCGTCATTCCCTACGCCGTAGCGACACCCGTCACCGGTAAGAGGTCCTTCGAAGACTCCAAGCCAACAGCAATACAAGATAAAGCTGACCCACTCTACTATCATAGTCGCCATCGCCTTCCTCTCCGACCGCCTCAAGCTCAGAGGAGTCATCATGCTCTTCACCCTGCCCATCGCCATCGCAGGCTATGCCGTCATCGCCAATATCACCTCGGCGCAGGCCCGCTTCGCAATGACTTGTCTTATGGCTATCGGCCTGTATTCCAGTGTCCCGTGTGTGCTCGTCTGGAACTCGAATAACTCGGCTGGTCATTACAAGCGGGCTACCACCTCGGCCTTGCAGCTTGCTGTGGCTAACGCGGGAGGTTTCGTTGCTAGTGAGTTCTGTCTTCCATCCCTTGACGGTGTCATCTTGCAATCAGAGCGCCTCGACGGTGGGCACGTGCAAATATAACCTCGTGCCTCCCAAGTCTCTCATTATCATGGCTTGGCCTGGTTGTGTTCTTACTGACCTCAGACCGCAGCGTTCAACTATCCCAGCAGTGAGGCGCCCCTCTACCACAAGGGGCATACTATCATCCTTGGCTTGCTATGCTACGCCTGGGTCGCTGTCTTGGCAAACGTCTTATATTGTATAAAGATCAACAGAGATAAGCAGAACGGCAAGCACGCCGAGTTCGAGGGTACTGGGGACGATAGGGATCCGGGCTTTATCATGATTCTATAGTGGTCAGATGAAGGTGAAATACTTGCTACCTTACCGCCAAGCTGAATCCTGTTGCTAGACATGAGGGTGGGGGGGAGCAGGAGGCAAAAAGGAACAAAAACATACAACACCGGGTATTCGCTGGTCGTCACCGACCCAACTACTAATCCAGCGGTCAGAAGCTTGTCTATGGGAGAGCGGACGGGATCCCGAATTTTCTTCTACCTGTGGTCGTATGTGCTTAGTTTTCACGCTCAGGAAGCTTATATCCCGAGTCAGGTCATTGAGGCCCAGACGGTTTCGTATTCAAGGTGTTGTGATGGCTTCTGGGCGTGTCCTTGACTGGAGTAATATGTGAATGAGATATAAAGGCCATAAAGCTGATCTGGTTGATCTCGTTGATCAGTATGAAAGCACCGCCGTTACTCCAAGGCTATGTTGAGCAATATAAGATCTCCTCCCTGATCCCCTCCGCCCTGTACTCAGCATTCAACCCTCAACCCTCAACCCATCACACCAGACGTCGAACCACACACTTAGCTCGTCAGTCTCACCAGACGGTCTAGGAACCAGTAGGTACAAGATCCATATATCCGAACTGCCCTCACCCCAGTCACCCTGCCGCAAACATCATAAAAGCTATCCTTCTGGTTGAACAGGGAGCATGGCGAGTGTGATCATCAGAACGAGAGCGTTGCATCGAAATGTCCAGTATGACCGGCAACGGAAATGGCAAGCAAAGCTATTTATATACATGAATGACAGCGTGTGCACCGGTGCGGGTTGTATAAGCCATGCACAGGGGAATCCTTCTCAGCCCCTCCCATTCCGTCCTGGCTCCTTGCGCGGGAGCTCATCGGGCGCTGTCTCACGTCGCCCACGGCCTCGTAGACGCAAAGTCCAGCTCTCGAAGGTCGAGGACTTCCCCCTGTTATGAGAGCTCGTTCCGTCATCCGAGTCAAGCCCCTCGGCACTGGGGTGATCCTCTTCTGGCAGGTCTGGCAAATCCCCGGCTGCATGCGTGCTCCGTGTTTGCCTGGCCGGCTTCTTGGCCCTTCCATTTGCCTCGTTGACGAACTTCTCGCGGAACTCCTTCGCAAGGTCCCTGAGGTTCCTACAAGCGGTGACGCCCTCCAGGAACAGGCTCTTGTTCCTCAGCCAATACTGGTTGATCTCAGTCACAATGTACTGCGGACGGTCGATATCTCGACTCGGTGCAGTCAGGTAGGTAGCGTAGATGGTGAGGACGAAGTTGACGTAAGTAACGCTGAACGTGTAGGCATTGCCGTCGTAGACAGGCTCCTCTGTGCCTTTACGGTAGTTCTGAAGGCTGTGCAGGCCGCGTGCCCCCAGGACTCCGGCGATACCAGCCTGCATCCGTGCAACCTCTGTGTACTGACTTGGCGCCTTGGCCTCGAAGAAGTAGTTGGGCGCCGCTGGGTCTTTGGTACCCCGAGCTCTGGTGGGAATGATTCTCTTTGATAGGGTCCTCTTCACTTCAGCGTGAATGTCTTTCGGATGGACACCCTCGTAAAAGTCAGGTTGCGCATCACTGAAAGTATCGGCCAGCCTCATGTTGTAGAATCTTCGATTTCTTGCGTACACCCCTTCACTGGGCCCTTGGATGGTAGGTATTACATTGTCAAAGAGAGTTTCCTGAGAACCGGTGTCGTTCTTGTTGATGAAGTCTTTATGCTGATTGGAAAGTTCTGTGAGCAAGTCGGGCGATCTTGGTACTCCTAGCCTCTGAATGATATAGTCGTAATTATCGGGCTTGGTGCCATCATCGGCAGAAGCAAACCAGGTATTGTGGTCATTCAAATACTGTTCGTAGTTCGGATCATATGGCCCTGATGGTTTGACGACCATCTCCGATTCGCTTTCATCTCTCTTGGGTGCCATTGTATACCTGGAACCTTGAAAACATGAGAACTAAGCAGATTGTCAGCTCACAAGTACGACCTAGGTATGGGTGGCGGCTGGTATGTGGCTCTTACCGCTCGGAGGTGGCCAAGATCAGGGCCCCCGTGTCTTGTAAGATAGGTAAGATCGACACATGACTTCCCATCAAGCCCTAGAAACCTGACCTGCGCTTCTCGTTGAAGCTCGTTGCGCCTGTCAAGTTCTTGCAAAGCCGCCCGCGTAAGCCAGACTTTGGACAAGGACGCCCAGAATCTCGGTTTCTGTAAAGTACTGACTGTCTTGTTTCTCGCTCTCCTGGACTTGTTGCCTTCTCCGGCATCCGTCTGGTGTGTCTTCTGAGCTTGTCGTGGTGTCATGGATGGATGTCAAGTCGTCTGCTGTCCGGGGATGACACGACAACTTGGAAACAGGTAGAGAGACTGGGAGCGTTTGATGGGGTGCATTGTGGATATCCGTCCGCTGAAGGTCTGTCGAAAAGCTCGGGCTGCATGTTCTGTAACGATTGAACAGAACAAAGGCAGGGCTTGGCAAGAGGGAAAGCTACCCTAGGGTAGGCCGCAGACCGGCGTGGACACCAAGTCTTCAGAATAGATATGCTGGATATGCTGTATATGCTGTGTATGTTGGATATGTTGGATATGTTGGGTATGTAGGATATGTTGGGTATGTCACATGTCATATCCAACCGTGACCCCAATCGTTGGTTGATCATATGCTGCTTTGTTGTCCGAAAGTCCTTTACGGAGATTCCGTTTGCATCTAACCTGGTAAGCTGACCCTGGGTCATATGACCAGCCACACAAAGATCAATGGCACGTTTGTGGTTCTAGATCAGCGAAATGGCCATTACAGCAATCAATCGAGGCATCCTAGAAGCTTGAACCGAAGAGTACAACTCTTTGTTGACAGACTTTGAGGAGCTTCGCTGTCCCAAGTACCGTTGGCATTGTTGGGCATATCTACAAAGACATTCATCTCCCGTGTTAACTATTGTCTGCATGATACCGCACGTTCATACTTGCACGGAGTTGCTTATTGATACGTTATCAATATTTTCGAGGATATATCAACGGGCAAGATGAAGGTACGCGCTCGAAATTGCACGCTAGTCAAGGTTAGTCTAACCATAGTACTTTCTAGGATATCATAGTCAATCAGAGATATCGCATAGACCGCAAGATTGGCGAAGGTGGTTTTGGCCTCGTCTACTCAGGTACAGATCGCGAACTCTTCCTGAACTTGCTAATTGTCTTACTGGTATGTACAGGGGCCGACATTCAATCTGAGGAGGAACTAGCTATCAAGCTCGAACATATTCGCGATGGGCAAAAAGCCCTCGTTAACGAGGTCGATGTCTACAAGGCATTGTCTGGTGGTGTAGGAATCCCGCGGGTTCGGTGGTACGGAGAGGAGTGTGACTTCTACGTGATGATTCATGATATTCTCGGCCCTTCACTCCAAGATTTGTTCGACTACTGCGAGCGGGGTTTCTCGTTGAAAACAGTCCTTCTCCTGGCTGATCAGCTCATCTGTCGGATGAGGTATATACACTCCAAATCAATCATACATCGCGACATCAAACCAGGAAACTTTCTCATGGGAAGTGGAAGACAGGGAAACATAGTTTATACCATCGACTTTGGTCTAGCCAAGCAATTCACCGGGAGGATGGCGCAGCAAATCAACAAGTACGGCAACCACCGTCTCCGTGTGGGGGGTACCAGTCGCTATGCCAGTCTACGCAACCACAAAGGCAATGGTAAGCATTGTTTCTTTTTGACTGCGCTCTTAGTATGCCACGTACTAATGTGAACGCAGAGCAGTCTTGGGGTGACGATATGGAGTCACTTGGCTATATGCTGATCGACTTCGCACGTGGATCACTACCGTGGCAGGGCCTGAACGCCACAACAGACACTGAGCTCGACGAGAAAATTGGACAGGTAAAAGCGAGCCTCTCGGGCGAAGAAATCTGCGCAGGCTTGCCAGACGAGTTCGCCAAGTATATTAACTATACAAGGTCGTTACGCTTCGGTGAGAAGCCTAACTACACACGCCTTCGGCGCGATTTCAACCGGCTGTTCGTCAGATTGGGGTTGAAATATGACCGAGTGTTCGATTGGACAGAACGGCTTTTCTACGAGCTACAGGAACATCGTTCAGCAACGAGGTCTGGAAAGCGATGACTCGATCACATCGGAGGCCTGCAGGTGAGATCCCTGGCAGCTGCGTCAATATGCGCGTTGCAATTTCCCTACGGTCTTGTGTAAGGGTAGTCGTCGTCCAGTTGTGTTGTTTGTCATTTCAGTGCATACCTAAGTATCTAGGCTTTATAAAAACAGTGGAAATCTCGAAATAACGCACTTGAAGGATCAATGCCTGCGTACCCTAGGATAGACCTGAGTCAATCATATGATCCTGACCTCTGACTTTGTAGAGGTCACCCAGAGGTGGGGGAAGATGCCTACATACATGGCTATGTAGACATACACGTAACCACCTTCTGTTGGTGGGACTCAACAGCTATACAAGTGGAAGGCGTGCACACTGGGCTAGCAGAACGACATGTACTGCCGAAGAGCTATCACTGTAATAATTATCAGTAATTAGAAGTAGGATCGCACACATGTACGCGATCATGTTGAAAATCCGCATCGTGTTAGCGACCAAGATGCCAGACTACCCTAGGGTACTTTATATCACTTAGATAGAGGCCAGTTATAGATATCAAGCCATATGGTTGTATCCGCGAATGAGTGTAGTTGATATACGTAGCGAAAGTGGCCAAGGCATGACCCCCTGAACCCCGGATTTGCTGTTATCGGGGTTGAGATTGCACTGGGGAACCCAGGGTAACATAGCGTCGAAACCGCCTCCTTGAGGTCCAAGGACCGTAATAAAAATCTTTTCTTATATCAATTAGACTTGAATCTTAGGCATCTTTTCCATTTCTCCGCCATAGTGACAGTAAAATCACGGTCCCTTTGACCGTCGGTAGCTACCTAAGTACTTATGTAGACGTCGCCTAGGTTTGACCACGAGGGCAGATGGTGCCCTGCCTCACTCAAACAATAGCAGAACCGCCTTTGATTTCGCCTTCGTCGTCAGGGAGGCGAAGTTGATGCCATGCCACGTGCATATTACCAGGATGACAAGCTGGAGAATGAGATGGCAACGGGCGCTATAAACCCACAAATCACGATCAGCTTCACGACCCTCGAGCATCCACTTGCCTAGACGGGAGAGCCCCGAAACGTGCCAAGCTACAGACATGTCCACAACGGAAATCGTATGTCCGCAAGACGGAATAAATCCAGAGACTCCAAGAAACGTGGCAGAAAGGGTATATGATAGGCCTGATAGTTCACGGATCGACATCTGTGAGTGATGCTATTCTACAGAGAGGTTTTGCGGCGTACACAATACCCACGCATGCTTCTCATCAGTGGTAACTGCTAAACTCATCCTTACCATCGCAGTTCCAGGTGTTTTTAGACGCCTATACTCAACATGAAGTTGGCATTGTTTAGTGGCATTGCGCTTTTGAATGCGCTGGCGGCCGCGGCTCCAACTGAAAAGCGTGCTACAGCCAGGACAAGTCCTCCCAGTGGATGTCTCGTTGTAGAGTCTGGTTCGTCGAGGCACACTTTCGGGCCCTGACCTGGCTCGCTTTGCTAACATGTTCACAGGAACGACAAACAGCGATTATTACACAACTCTCGGTGATGCTGTCGACGCCCTCTCAGGAACAGATGATGCCTGCATCTTCATCTACTCTGGGACGTACACGTTGACCGAGCAAGTCAGGATTGACTATGGCGGTAATTTGACAATTTATGGATACACTACCGAGTGAGTACGTAGCTTACCGCTTGAAGACAAAGATTTAATAGCGTTCAATTACAGTGTGAGTAGCTACAAGCAGAACGTGGTCAACATCGAATGGTCCAAGACGTCTTCTGCAGCTGGGTCGCTTGATGCGAGTGCGGCTCTCAACGTGGTTAGCGACAACTTCAATTTGTACAACATCAACGTCAAGAATACGTACGGCTCAGGCAGTCAGGCCGTTGCTTTGACTGCGAACGGAAACCAGCAGGGCTACTATGGCGTTGGCTTCTACGGCTACCAAGATACGTGAGCACGAACCTTCCCTGTATCAAGTTATTTGAGACGCGATATTTAGGTCAAATATTGACTGATTTTATCAATATAGTCTGTACGCCAAGTCAGGATACCAGTACTACTCGAACAGCTACATTGAAGGTGAGCAGGCATCCGTCCGAGCACCGCTGAGCAGTACTGATATGTGTCGCGCATAAGGGGCTGTCGACTTCATCTTCGGCGATGCATCGGCCTGGTTCGGAGAGTGCACCATCGCTTCGAACGGCGGCGGTGCCATAACCGCGAGCTCCAGATCGTCCAGCTCGGACACCTCGTGGTATGTGATAGATCACTCGACGGTACGTTACTTTCCCCTCATTTCCCAGGCACCGGACACGCCCGGCACCCCGACGGCAACATTGCATGTGAACAGCAATTCTAACACGGTGATCGTTTCCCTTCCAAAGATTGAGGCTGCTTCGGGCTATTCTCTCGACGAAAAGGTCTACTTGGGTCGGCCTTGGCGAGCTCTTGCCCGTGTTATCTTCCAGTACTCCTCTCTCAGTGATGTCATCAACCCAACCGGATGGACAACATTGTATGACGGCGCAACACCGTGAGTATACCTTCATCTTCAATTTTAAAAGACAGAAACCCCATAAAGGCATGTGCTCTGCTAATATTGTTCTATGCTAGTATCTTCGAGGAGTATGAGAACACTGGCAACGGTTCAAGCACCTCGGATCGCGATTACGAGACAACGGCAACTGCAGCCGTGACCAAGGCGCAGCTCTGGCCAGACGGATACAGCTGGATCGATACCTCGTACTGATTGTGTCTTGGAGAGGGACAATGATTACCCTAGGGTAGGGGCCTGCCAAGCTACGGGTTTCCAAGAATCAGGCTCTATATTGGTAGGTGTCTGTACATACGTACGGTGATCGTATGATTTCTCTGTTTATTTATTATTATTTCTTTTCTAAGTTCCTCCCTTCGAAACAGAGGGAGGAAACAACTAAGTAAGGCAATAAACATAGCGTAAAAGGAAGGTACGGCCTATAGTGACGACGTTCGTCGTCACCCACTAATACTAGTAACTTTTCTTTTCTTATCCATCGCTAAACCTCTCAACGTAGGTAACCTTCTATACGACTATCGCGATACCAATGACCTGAAATGAACGTAGCGCAAAAAAACCATGAATTCAATACAGGCTCGCCTATGCAATAGCTGTAAACGAAAACTCTATAACCCTAAATCTATAGGCGATAGTCGCTAATATAGACCCTATAATTAGTATTTCTTCCGCTCCTCCCTATAATGAACACAATGTAGTTGACCTAAAGAGTACTTGGGCTATATACGGGGTTTATATCAAAAGGAGGTTCAAGGTGCTTATACAATATACTATCTTTATGATCAAGAGGAGATTACTCCTATCATATGAGAATAATACTTAGATTGATCGCTAAAGAGCTAACTGATGCTATCTACTATGAAGGGAATATCCTATTATATATCCAGCTCTTCATCGATAGCTATATTGGATATATTCCTGATCCAATATATCTAGGGATAGATATATTGGATATATTCCTGATCCAATATATCTAGTCCCGCTAACTGATCCTATCACGTGACCTTAGTAGGTCCCGTCATATCTCATATACTATACCGCATATTGGTTTCCTTTCTTCTTATATGCCCCCTAATACCTTGACCGTAGGTCATGATATTACCCTCCTCCTCTCATAATCTTCGTCCCGAAGATCCAGTTTATTCTATAAGTACCCCTTATCATTCCTAATTATCTCATACCTTCCTAATCCGTTATATCGTCCAAAGTTAAAAGTTCGCATATTGCTAAATCTTCTCTTACCTCGAAGAAAATAAAAGATCGTAACGAATTACTTGCTTCTATTCTCTCTAAGAGTATCGATATACCTTCCTGCTCGTCTTATAAGGCGCGTGGAATTTCGTCTTATTAAGCTTCGCCCAAAGATTCCTCTCGCTATACCGAGTATATTCGACTAGGCTTATCCTCTTACGATATCCTGGGTCCTTCGCCTACTGAGTGTCATGACCCACGGTCAAGGTACCAGGGGGCATGCAAGAAGAAAGGAAACCAACATGCGGCACAGCACATGAGATGTGACGGGACCCACCAAGGTCACGTGACAGGATCAGTCAGCAAGACTGGATATGTTGGATCAGGAACATATCCAACATATCCATCCCTGGATATGTTGGATCAGGAACATATCCAACATAGCCATCGATGAAGAGCGGGATATATAACAGGACATTCCCTTCACAGTAGATAGCATCAGTTAGCTCTTCAGCGATCAATCTAAGTATCATTCTCATATGATAGGAGTAATCTCCTCTTGATCACAAAGACAGCACATTGCACAAAGCACCTTGA